>SEYY01012143.1:0-17216 GCA_009176605.1 Armadillidium nasatum | reverse complement strand
TTAGTCCATCCAAGATCTTTAATTTTTTCATTCTCCTGAAACAATGATTGTGTTAAGTCTATTCCTGCCAATACTGCTAACCGATCTAATCTCATTGAAAAATTTATTATAGACTCATCCTTTTCTCTTTTAGCAGACCAATATCGATTCATCAATGTATCTTTACTTATTGCAGCTTGTTTCACCACACACCTTAGTTTTTCTTTTACCTGTGTATATGGTATTCGTCCTCCATCTAAATTATTAAATGCCAATAACATTTCTCCTTCTAAAAATTGACTCAACACCCTACTCCATGTTTCGATCACATTTGGATACGTATGTGCACAATACAATTCAAAGTCTACTAGGAAAGCATCAAAATCTTGTCCCATCTCCAAACAATACTTCAATGGTGGTGGTACTATGTTTCTACCATAATAGGTGTTATTGGGTAAAACTGGTTCTGGTGTTAGGGGCATCTGTATTCCTTCCTTACTGGGTTCTGATCCATCCGTATTCTCCCTCTTACATTCTGATCTTCAGGTGTGGAAGTTTGTTGTTCCCTCATCTTCTATATTTCAACGAGATGAAACCAGTAGCCATTATTCTTGCTTTTACTTTCTTTCCTTGTTGTTAATTATCCTTAGCGCAATTCTATTAGGTGACTTATTCTGATTTTCACGGTACCTTGGTCACGTTTTCACAGCACCAATTGTATTAGGTGACTTATCCTGGTCACGGCACCAAGTTTATGTCGTAGCCTTATATTAGAGTAAAATGCTCTTATATGTAGTGTAGTCTCTTATCTCGCAGTCTATTACAACGTAGTCTTCCCACTTAAAATTAATCGTTCTAAATATTGCGTTGTGTTTCTAGCACAAGTACTATATTTCTTGTTTTTCTGTTTCAGATGCTTTTATCTTTATTATTTTATTTAACCCCTTAAGTTATACTTTGTTTAATGTAATTTTAATAAATAATATTTGTTTCAACTTTAATATCCTTTCAACAGAGTTTGGTATTAATTCTACCTTATTTCAGAAGTTATTCAAAATGAAATCAATTCTACATAAGCCTCAAAGGAAAATGAATAAAATAAATAAATATAAATTATAACTATATTTACAATTTCTTAAATAAACGAGCAGAACTAATTTAGTCTATAAACAGAAATCTTTACCCGAACCTTAGAACTAATTACTTAAGTCCTACAAAGAATAGAAATCTTAAGTTATAAATAAATTATTAAACATTAATTCTTAAATGAAAACTAATCATTAATAAATGCAATCTTAAATACGTTAAACTCAAATAAACAAATTATTAAGCTTTCAAAATTATTAAACTCAAAACAAATTAATTTCAAATACTAAGCTTAAATTCTTAAATATAAACTAATCCTTAATAGTTGTAGTCTTAAACAAGTTAAATTCAAATAAATAATTAAATTCTTAAACTATTTCAAAGTTATCAAATACAAAACTAATTAACTTCAAATAACTAAATTTAAATTCTTAAATGTAACCAATCTTTAATAAATGTAGTCTTAAAAAGTTAAATTCAAATAAACAAATTATTAAACTTTCAAAATTATTAAACTCAAAACAAATTAATTTCAAATACTAAGCTTAAATCTTAAATATGAACTAATCCTTAATAGTGGTAGTCTTAAACAAGTTAAATTCAAATAAATAATTAAATTCTTAAACTATTTCAAAGTTATCAAACACAAAAACTAATTAACTTCAAATAACTAAATTTAAATTCTTAAATGTAACCAATCTTTAATAAATGTAGTCTTAAAAAGTTAAATTCAAATAAACAAATTATTAAACTTTCAAAATTATTAAACTCAAAAACAAATTAATTTCAAATACTAAGCATAAATTCTTAAATATAAACTAATCCTTAATAGTTGTGGTCTTAAACAAGTTAAATTCAAATAAATAATTAAATTCTTAAACTATTTCAAAGTTATCAAATACAAAACTAATTAACTTCAAATAACTAAATTTAAATTCTTAAATGTAACCAATCTTTAATAAATGTAGTCTTAAAAAGTTAAATTCAAATAAACAAATTATTAAACTTTCAAAATTATTAAACTCAAAAACAAATTAATTTCAAATACTAAGCATAAATTCTTAAATATAAACTAATCCTTAATAGTTGTGGTCTTAAACAAGTTAAATTCAAATAAATAATTAAATTCTTAAACTATTTCAAAGTTATCAAATACAAAACTAATTAACTTCAAATAACTAAATTTAAATTCTTAAATGTAACCAATCTTTAATAAATGTAGTCTTAAAAAGTTAAATTCAAATAAACAAATTATTAAACTCAAAAACAAATTAATTTCAAATACTAAAGCATGAAATTCTTAAATATAAACTAATCCTTAATAGTTGTGGTCTTAAACAAGTTAAATTCAAATAAATAATTAAATTCTTAAACTATTTCAAAGTTATCAAATACAAAACTAATTAACTTCAAATAACTAAATTTAAATTCTTAAATGTAACCAATCTTTAATAAATGTAGTCTTAAAAAGTTAAATTCAAATAAACAAATTATTAAACTTTCCAAATTATTAAACTCAAAAACAAATTAACTGCAAATAAATAAATTTAAATTCCTAAATGTAAACTAATCTTTAACAATTGAACTTAATCTTCAACTAATTGTTAAATCTCTAACAAATATTTAAAGTTTTGCAATCAGTGTTAAGTTGTATTAACTATAAAAGTCAATATTCAATTATTCAACAAAATTAAATACCAAATTCTTTTAACTTAAATTATAACTATAGAAGTCTGTGGACCTCCTTTAAATATGAAAAGAAGTCTAGGGACTTATACAATAAACAAAAACAAAAGTCTAAAGACCTTCTTTCAATAATAAAAATCTAATGATTTTCTTCCAATTAGGTCTAATGACTATATAATAATAAACAAAATATGCCTAAGTCTAATGACTCACTACTAATAAACTAATATAGGTTTTTTTCTTTTTAATGTCTTTAACAATTCACCTGTATTTATATGACTTTTCAATTATCTTTCAACTTTTAAATTTTCAAAATTTTTTATGTTTTTCAAAACAAGTAACTTCTATGAATGCACAAAAAACAATGGCGTCTACCGCTTGGAACCTTTTTATTCTTCCTTCTCCTTTTTATGAGCATATATTACTCCGCGAATATTTCAACCAATCAGAGCTCAGTATTTCCATATTCTTCCGCGAATATTCCAGCCAATCAGCGCCCAGTATTTTCGTATTACTCCGCGAGTCCAACAACCAATCAGAACTCAGATATTTCTTTCAAAAGTTGTTTAACTATGGTTTTTTTTTTCTCTCTTCATTTTCTTCTTCTAATTTCTTAACTGCAAACAAAATTTTAAATGATTTTAAACTTCCACCATCTTGAATGTTCTTATCTAGGCCTGCTTATATGCAAAATATCTTAATTTTTTATTTTATGATAATCAATCTAGATTTTTACTTTAATTTTATTCAACAAATTAACCTATCATATTTCTTATACTAACTTTATAATATATTTCTTATGTGATGCAAACTATGGTTACCTTAGATACAGTTTCTTAATTTACTCTTAATATATCTTTTACTTTATATATTTTAATTTTTTAATCTTAGGTCTAGGCCTAGCTCTAAAATTTTACTTTAATACTTTCCCAACAATAACAAAAAATACTTACAATTTTAATGATCTTCCTTTCTTGGGGGACCTACTACACCCCCTTCCTTAAGTATACTTACTATTAAAATGTATTTACAGGTCGGAGATGCAAGTTTGAGGAACGTATGAGTCCAGACTTCCTGCTTAATGCCTCTTAATAACTCTTCTCGTAATTTTTTGGTATTCTGTTCGAATTTCTTTCCACTGTTGGTACCTTCTATTCTTTGATTCAAGATTTCTGTTACCTCTTCTCTGTATCTCATCCCTTCTTTGTTGACTTCTCTGTCGATGACATTCCTGATTTTTTCTTGTGATTCTTGAATTGGGGTTTAAATTTTTCCTGACAGTAATTCTCTGACTTTCTTGCAACCAACTATAACTCTTTCCTGGCATTTTATTCAACATCTGCACATGTATGTGAGCCAATCTCCAAAAATATCTATTGGTAGTCCCTGAGAAATGTAGTCCATCTGTGGTATGTCCTCGATACGATTGTATGTTAGTTAGTCCTTGAGGGTTTCGTCGATTTATTCCTAAATATTCCACTCTAGCTAAAGCCAATGGTCTAGGAGACATATATTTATCCCAACATGTGAAAAATTGATGTAACAAGTCCCGCATTTCATTCACAAACCGACAACTCAACCTATAGGAGTATACTTCATTTAATTGAACAGGACTCAATTTCTTTCTCAACAATTTTGTATTGTATCGATCAAAATGGGGTATATAAGGTACTGTAATTACAACTTGACAATATGGAAAGTTTTTCTTCCATTCACATAATTTTCTTCCTATCGTAAGGACAACATTCTCTACATCTATCTCATTATTAGGGACCATTATTTTGCATTTAGTTGATTTCCACTCTATAAGTTTAGTTAAATCACAGTGCAATCCTAGTAAAACAAGAACATCAATCAAAGTACCCTCATCGTTTACATTGTCTCTTAATACCTTGTCAACATAATCTAAGCTTTCCTTTAATTAATTGTAATCCATTTCCCACGTATCTTTCTAAGTTCTTTGGTCGTACTCCTTCCACATTATTGATCAAACTATGTGCTCTGCTATCACCTACAACAATTACTGTTTTTTCACCCCACATTATACCTGAAAAGAAAATAAATTTAATTAACAAGAATCATCAATCATCAGAAGTCATACCAAAACCAGAAAAATTTAAATTGGAAGACATATTACTTATAATTGGCGATTTATTACTTTCTCTTGGTAAATTTAATTCCTCTTGTATCCAGGATTCAAGATTATAAGTGTCAAAATATTTAGAATGTTCAGAACTTACGTAACTGCTTTCTATTTCCTCATTTATTTTACTATTGTCTTCTTTAGGCTTAGAGTATTTAGTCAATTGAATATTTAGGTTTTCGAATTTCTTCCAATTAATCTGAAAAAATACTTTGATTGTCTTCTTTAGTAAATCCTTCAAACTCATCACTAGATTCATTCAACTCACTGTTTTCAGATTTTGCCTCTTCATTCAATTCTTTCAAATCAATCGGGGTTTCGTACCACCTTTTCAAATGTTTATGATGGATCCGATATAATATAGTTTGCCTATATTTCTGTTGGATGTCATACATGATCTTATTTTCATAAACTCGAATGATTTTATATGGGCCTTGATATTTTTCAGCTACTTTATTCATGATATGGTGCCCCTTAAATATTTTCTTCTTTAATACTAATTCATCAACTTTAAATGGCATATATTCAGAGTGACCTTCATTCCATACTGGCTCCTTCACTGATTTTTTGTGTGCATTATTCAAAAACAATCCTGCTGGGGTTTGTCCAAGATCTCTATGATATGTGTGATTGTACACAGCTACTATATCTCCCAAATGATCATCCCATTCTTCGATGTTATCAATCATTCGAAACATATTTAATAATGTTTGATTCACTCTTTCCACTATACCATTGGTTTGTGGCATATTAGCAACAGTTTGTTTGTGCCTAATTCCTTTCTGTTCTAAAAATTCCTTAAAACTTTTATTTGTGAACTCACTACCATTATCTGACTGAATTTCTAATGGGTCTTTCAAAAAGGTTCCTACCATTCCTCGAAGTGCTCTTAAAACTGTGTTAGCTGTTTTGTTAGGTATAGCTACAGCTGCTACCCATTTGGAATAAACATCTACTCCAACGAGCACATACTTATTTGCTTGTTTGGTTTCGGGTAATTCCATTAAGTCAATGGCCACAATATCAAATGGTTTTTTGGCTTGTACTTTCCACATAGGCGGTTTCTTTTGTCTGGCAGGAAGTAACTTTCTTTGCTGACATTTCACACAAATTCTAGTAATCTGTTCACACAACCTTCTATTGTTAGGATTCCATGCTATCTCATTTATTTTGTTTAACATTTTATCTCGACCAGGATGATAGTGTCTCTCGTGATAATCGATCAATAAATCTTTCACGTCTTCATATCCTATTAATGGAAGTTCTTTACCTTGATAGTTTATATATACAATTTCTTGTTTTTCATAAATTTGTTTAATAAATCGTATATATGGTTTTATGTAATGTAGTTTCTTCATTTCATTTATTCGTTCTTCTTCTGTTTCTTTTTCATCTAAAATCAATTTTAATTGTTTCAATAACTTCTCCTTTTCTTGTCTGTTTTTAATCTCTTTCTCTAGGTTTTCTTCATCCTTCAAATACTTTAATTTGGATCTCAGTTGTGGTAATTCGGGCATTTCCATCTCTTCTTCCTCACTATCTGAACTTGTGGTGTTATTATTTGACTCTTCTTCCGTATTTCCTTCCTGCATCTCCTCTTCTGTATTTCCTTCCTGCATCTCCTCTTCTGTATTATCATCTTCCTGCCGAACTTCCACTTAGTCCATCCAAGATCTTTAATTTTTTCATCTCCTGAAACAATGATTGTGTTAAGTCTATTCCTGCCAATACTGCTAACCGATCTAATCTCATTGAAAAATTTATTATAGACTCATCCTTTTCTCTTTTAGCAGACCAATATCGATTCATCAATGTATCTTTACTTATTGCAGCTTGTTTCACCACACACCTTAGTTTTTCTTTAACCTGTGTATATGGTATTCGTCCTCCATCTAAATTATTAAATGCCAATAACATTTCTCCTTCTAAAAATTGACTCAACACCCTACTCCATGTTTCGGTCACATTAGGATACATATGTGCACAATACAATTCAAAGTCTACTAAAAAAGCATCAAAATCTTGTCCCATCTCCAAACAATACTTCAATGGTGGTGGTACTATGTTTCCACCATAATAGGTGTTATTGGGTAAAACTGGTTCTCGTGTTAGGGGCATCTGTATTCTTCTTCCTGGGTTCTGATCCATCCGTATTCTCCCTCTTACATTCTGATCTTCAGGTGTAGAGGTTTGTTGTTCCCCATCTTCTATATTTAACGAGATGAAACCAGTAGACATTATTCTTGCTTTTACTTTCTTTCCTTGTTGTTAATTATCCTTAGCGCAATTCTATTAGGTGACTTATTCTGATTTTCACGGTACCTTGGTCACGTTTTCACAGCACCAATTGTATTAGGTGACTTATCCTGGTCACGGCACCAAGTTTATGTCGTAGCCTTATATTAGAGTAAAATGCTCTTATATGTAGTGTAGTCTCTTATCTCGCAGTCTATTACAACGTAGTCTTCCCACTTAAAATTAATCGTTCTAAATATTGCGTTGTGTTTCTAGCACAAGTACTATATTTCTTGTTTTTCTGTTTCAGATGCTTTTTTATCTTTATTATTTTATTTAATCCCTTTTAAGTTATACTTTGTTTAATGTAATCTGAATAAATAATGTTTGTTTCAACTTTAATATCCTTTCAACAGAGTTTGGTATTAATTCTACCTTATTTCAGAAGTTATTCAAAATGAAATCAATTCTACATAAGCCTCAAAGGAAAATGAATAAAATAAATAAATATAAATTATAACTATATTTACAATTTCTTAAATAAACGAGCAGAACTAATTTAGTCTATAAACAGAAATCTTTACCCGAACCTTAGAACTAATTACTTAAGTCCTACAAAGAATAGAAATCAAAAGTTATAAATAAATTATTAAACATTAATTCTTAAATGAAAACTAATCACTAATCTTTAATAAATGCAATCTTAAATAAGTTAAACTCAAATAAACAAATTATTAAACTTTCAAAATTATTAAACTCAAAACAAATTAATTTCAAATACTAAGCTTAAATTCTTAAATATAAACTAATCCTTAATAGTTGTAATTGTAGTCTTAAACAAGTTAAATTCAAATAAATAATTAAATTCTTAAACTATTTCAAAGTTATCAAATACAAAACTAATCAACTTCAAATAACTAAATTTAAATTCTTAAATGTAACCAATCTTTAATAAATGTAGTCTTAAAAAGTTAAATTCAAATAAACAAATTATTAAACTTTCAAAATTATTAAACTCAAAACAAATTAATTTCAAATACTAAGCTTAAATCTTAAATATGAACTAATCCTTAATAGTGGTAGTCTTAAACAAGTTAAATTCAAATAAATAATTAAATTCTTAAACTATTTCAAAGTTATCAAACACAAAAACTAATTAACTTCAAATAACTAAATTTAAATTCTTAAATGTAACCAATCTTTAATAAATGTAGTCTTAAAAAGTTAAATTCAAATAAACAAATTATTAAACTTTCAAAATTATTAAACTCAAAAACAAATTAATTTCAAATACTAAGCATAAATTCTTAAATATAAACTAATCCTTAATAGTTGTGGTCTTAAACAAGTTAAATTCAAATAAATAATTAAATTCTTAAACTATTTCAAAGTTATCAAATACAAAACTAATTAACTTCAAATAACTAAATTTAAATTCTTAAATGTAACCAATCTTTAATAAATGTAGTCTTAAAAAGTTAAATTCAAATAAAAAATTATTAAACTAAACTCAAACAAATTAATTTCAAATACTAAGCATGAATTCTTAAATATAAACTAATCCTTAATAGTTGTGGTCTTAAACAAGTTAAATTCAAATAAATAATTAAATTCTTAAACTATTTCAAAGTTATCAAATACAAAACTAATTAACTTCAAATAACTAAATTTAAATTCTTAAATGTAACCAATCTTTAACAAATGTAGTCTTAAAAAGTTAAAAGTTGTTTAACTATGGTTTTTTTTTTTCTCTCTTCATTTTCTTCTTCTAATTTCTTAACTGCAAACAAAATTTTAAATGATTTTAAACTTCCACCATCTTGAATGTTCCTATCTAGGCCTGCTTATGTAAAATATCTTAATTTTTTATTTTATGATAATCAATCTAGATTTTTACTTTAATTTTATTCAACAAATTAACCTATCATATTTCTTATACTAACTTTATAATATATTTCTTATGTGATGCAAACTATGGTTACCTTAGATACAGTTTCTTAATTTACTCTTAATATATCTTTTACTTTATATATTTTAATTTTTTAATCTTAGGTCTAGGCCTAGCTCTAAAATTTTACTTTAATACTTTCCCAACAATAACAAAAAATACTTACAATTTTAATGATCTTCCTTTCTTGGGGGACCTACTACATCGTACTCGCAACGTGTAGGTACGTTGTTATTTTCAGCAACCTGGTCTCATACAAAAAAATCCACTACTGTGAACGCTACAATTACCAAAAATAATAATATTAATGATAAAAATAACTAAAATAATAAACACTTTAAGAACAAATATGGAAATCAAAGAACAATTCCTTCACCATTCGGAGGAAACTTTATTTTTTTCTTATATTTAATTTTTTTTTTCCACACTTAAATATATGTGCAAAGCATTTTAGCATATTTTGTCCCTATATTTCAATATAAAGAAAAATACCAACTCATTACTCTTATGTGCCTATATGACATTTTTTCTTTTCTTTCAAAATGGATAAAAATTCTAAACAAATTAAATGAGACATGCTGAAAAGTAAATTGATTACATGTGCATTGATGAAACAGACAGAAATAAGAAGCTATGGTCAATAGGCTAGAGCTGCCTGACGACCATTAATCTCCTACAAGTAACAAGCAAGTAAATTTAGAAAACAAAATTCTATTATAAGGAAATCATGAGAACACTGCACTATGAAAATGTCCCAGCATGAACAGCCACTTCCAGATGTATTTGCCTCCAATAGCCAACCCCATGGTTATAAAAATTTAACAGCACCAAATCAAAAAAATTGCAGATGGAGGCCTAGTTTATTTTTGGTGACGTCGAAAGAGTACCGATATATCGTTTATTTTTTACGATAGTATCGAAAAATTGATTTAAAGATATATATTTTATCATCATATCAACTATTTTTTTTTTACTTCTAAATTTTTAGAAAAGCGACATTAAAATAGAAAAAAATATATATATTTTATATAAAAGCTATGGGTTTGAGCTTTTATGAGACCTAAGAGAAGGGTCGTAGTTAATTTTACAATTAAAAAAGGAGAGAAGACTTACTATTGAACTTTTTCAAAAAGATGGTCTTGAAGTTCCTTCTTATACGAATTCCATATAATTAAGAACATTAGCAGTTAATTAAAAAGAAGAGAAGATTACTTTGAACTTTTCAAAAGATTTTTCTCTGAAGTTCTTTAAGAAATATATTAAAACATTGGTTATATACAGAAGAGTGATAGAAAATTAAAAATACATATGCAAAGAAAGATTCATTAAATTTTAAGTTTTAATCTTATTATCATGACCAACGATAACATCCAAAACTCTGCCCAAAAGCCAGAAGGGTCTTGGCTTATTGGGTGTCTGAATCAAAACGATGTCTCCTACCTTTATTCTGATCTGGGTAGAGATTTCTACTTGTTTGGCGTAAATTTAATAAATAAGACTCATACCATAATTGCTTAAAGGTTTCTAATACTTTTCCTTGAGTACTTAGAGTTATGGATAGGTCTTGCTGTGAAGGAGGAAGCTGTTTCCATATAGGTAAGGAAACTTCATTGAATATAAGGTTTGAGTTGCCATAAGGCTTTAAAAAGGAGTTTGGAGAAATGATTTCCAATTCATTTTCTGATGACCTATAAGTCAAAGGTCTTGAATTAACAACATTAATAATATTTGAAATAGTTGTTAACAATTGATAGTAAGTTAAGGTTGCTTTACCTATAGTTTTATATAGACATCCCTTAACCACTCGTATCATTCTTTCCCAAACTGAGCCTACCCAACTACTGTACAGAGGAATCTTATAATGTTTGATGTTGTTCATGCGCATATGCTCAGAGAACATGTCTGAAGACAAGGATTCTAACAATATATCTCCTCCTTGTTTGAAAGTTCTGGCATTATCTGAATACAAACTGGAAGGTATGCCATATATATTGGTGAACCGTTGAAATGAAAGTAAAAATGACTGAGCAGACATATCTGGAAGAACATCAATGTGAATAGCCCTAATATTAAGGCATGTGTAAATTAATAAATACATTTTTCTGAGTTCTTTATTATCATCCTCTACAAAGAGGTGTCCAGTGAAAGTCAACACCTGTATGCTCAAAAGGACGCACAAAATTCACCCTATGTTGAGGAAGGTTTGTCATTTTGGGATATTTAAAAGGAATGCTATTAAATTTTTTGCAGATGATACATTCAGACAAAACATTTTTCACAGCTTGTCTGGCCTTGGCAATCCAGAAACCATGAGATCTGATAAAATTGATGGTAGCTTGAACACCTAAATGCTGACATCTAGAATGAAAATCTCTAATTATCAATTTAATGAGGTGGTGGTTCTTGACAAGAAGAACTGGATTTATCACATCATAGTTATACAGCAGAGTTTTAGCTATTCTCCCTCTAGACCTGAGAATGCCATTATCATCAATAAATAAATTGAGTTGATTAACTATTAATGGAATTTCATCCTTTTTAGGATTCTTTAGGAATGAGATTTCCTTTGAAAAACATTGCTGCTGCATTTGCTTCAACCAATAGAGTTGGGCTCTTCTATCACTATTTTCATCAAGCCCTTTACTCCTACTAATGAACTTGAAGATATTAGAAGTTACCCTATAAAGTTTATGTATACTGGAATAATCCTCTAAGGGTAACAATGATTGTGTAACATCCACAGACAAATGACATTGTAAAGTCTTTTCCTTATTGGCCTCCGACAAACATTTAAGTTTACTAACCGGCCACTGCGACTGATTTTGAAGTATCCAGGATGGACCCTTAAGCCATAATGGCAACTTAGTAAGAAAAGTAGAGGTTGAAACACCTCTGGTAATTAAATCTGCTGGATTTTCAGCAGTATTGATATAAGCATAGGAAATAGATACTTTGAACTCTTGTTCAACTTGTTTTTTGATCAAAGAAATTTCCTTGAGTCTGTTGTTTACAAAAACATTTTTATTTTTGGCTCTTCCAGATAATAACCATGAAAGAACAATTTGAGCGTCTACAAAAACTTTTATGTTTTTGAACTGAACATCAGAAAATTCTGATAATATTGACTTAATACATTTAAAAAATAGAAACACAGACAATAATTCTAAAGAGGGCAGAGCCCTTGATTTGAGGGGATACTTTGGCCTTTGAAAATATTAAATTTGAACTTTTACCTATGCTATAAACAGCAAAACCATAGCAAGACGTTGATGCATCACAAAATATGAACAAAGAATTTGAAGTTGAAGGTAAAAATGCACATCTTTCGATTTCAACATTTTTGAGTTCATTTAACTCTGAACAGAGAAGGGACCAAGAGGATAAAACATCTGAAGGGACCTTCTCATCCCAATCTAGACCCAATTGCCATAAATTCCTGATTAACAACCGGCCCTTTAACGTTACAGGCAAAAAAAGATTGAGGGGATCAAAAATCTTTGAAACAGCTGATAACAATAACCTTTTAGTATCTGCTCTTTCATTCACTGAAAAACTTGCCAGTTTTAATTTATCTGAATGGGGATTATAAAGGTAACCCAGCACCTTATCTTCTGCTTCTTGATGCTGTATTATTCTACCATCTTCTTGCATTACACTTCTTAATTGCTCATCATTTGAGTCCCAACTTCTAAGATGGAACCCACCAGCTTCCATTCTTTTGTTACATTCATGATAAAGTTCTTTTAAACATTGAGGGTCATTGCCACTAAAGATCAGGTTGTCAACAAAAAAATTATTTGATAAAATTTGAGTACATTCATCATCTGGGTATGACTGAGCATGATGTTTGATGATGTAGTTGAGAATGAATGGGGAGGAAGTAAAACCAAACACAATTGTTGAATACCGATACGCCTTTAATTGTCCATTATTTTTCCAGAAGAAACAGAAGCGATTGCGATCTTCCATAGATTTTAATTTGATCTGAAGGAAGGCCTGCTTTATGTCAGATAACATAACAAACTGATTTGACCTAAACCTAAATAAATGTCCTAATAAGGAAGTCATTAGATCCAGCCCAGTATATGCTGCTTCATTTATAGATGGGAGTGAATTTACTTTTAGTGAGCAATTGAATACAGGCCTGACTTTCGTAGAAACTTGTTCTTCAGTTTTGATAACAGGCCTGTGAGGAATCCAAATATAGTTCTTATATTCAGAGGGAGACACCCTAAATTCTTCAATAATGCCTTCAGCCAACTGTTGCTCAAACACATCATTATAGGCTTCAATTAAATTTTTTCTTTTTAAATTTTCATGAACCCTGTTAAGTACTGAGAGAGCTATATTATGATTAGAAGGCAGTAAAGATACTTTTTCCTCTATCCAAGGAAGATTAATGTGGTATTTTCCATCTTTGAATTCTATACCTTCTCTGAATTTTTCAATCTGTATCAGATCAAATTCAGATTTAT
Source organism: Armadillidium nasatum (assembly GCA_009176605.1). Classification (NCBI taxonomy): domain Eukaryota; kingdom Metazoa; phylum Arthropoda; class Malacostraca; order Isopoda; family Armadillidiidae; genus Armadillidium; species Armadillidium nasatum. Next base: position 3,664 of record SEYY01012143.1, on the reverse strand, counting down.
TATTCATATTTTCAATGCCTAATGATTCTATTTTGAACATATTTTCTAAACCCTGTTCTACTTCAGAATCTGTTAAAATGTGACTTAGAGGACTAAAATATGAATGAACAGGATTTAAAACAGAATTAACCAATGTTTGATTTGTTTTTATTTGATTTTCATTTTGTATGTCTGAAGAGTGTTCAGGAAATTTAACTTGATTATGATATAAAAAATTTGTAACATTCCCAAATGGGATGATAGACCCATCCTTCAATTTGAAAGCTGATCCACTCATGCATTTAACTAGTTCCAGCATAGGGAAAAACTCTATTAAATCTGTGCCCAATAAGGCATCCAATTCAAAAAATGAGTTGTTGATTTCTTTAAACCCATCATCAGCTAATTTGTAAGATTTATTCTTTAAATTTTGGATTGCAGTATCCATAAAATTGACCTCATATTTTAATTGAAGATCCTCATCTATCAAAAGAGGTAGTGGAAAGCAAAATTTATCAATGTGCACATCAAGTGAAATTTCTTTTAAAATGCGAGTACTAACACCTAAATAAGTTCTAATATTATAACTTGTACCTTGTTGATTTTCCATACATATGTCAAGTTTATCTAGCACCTTCTTTGAAAGGTAAGTACGTTGTGACCCAGAGTCTAAAAGGCATCGGATGGATGTCGATTTTTGACCTTTACCCACCTTCAAAGTTATAGTAGGTAATAAATATAATTTATTAATTCCTTGGCTTAAGCACATATGATTTTGTAGTGCTTGGGGCTGCATATTGCATAATGCAGTGATATGATTTTTCCTACTGCAAACCTGGCAATTAAAGGACAGGTTATCATTTAAACCAGGACACTGGTCTGCAGAGTGTTTTGAGCTTGAGCATCTACTACACAGTTTGATTTCATTACACCTCTTTACTCTAGAATCGTAAGTTTTATAAACATTACAATTTGTCATGACATGGCCTTGAGAAGAACAAAATTTGCACAATTTAGAAGAGTTTTTTGAAATATAACCAGCGGTATCACCACTACATGTAGAATCACCTTTATGCATATTACTAACATTGGTTTTAAAATTTTGTAATGATGCAAAGGAATTATTTTTTTCATATGGTCTTGATGTATCATCAGATCTTTGAGTTTGATCGTTCCTGTATTTGAGTTGATAATTATCTGAAGGGCTGAATTGTTTAAAGTTAGATTTCACTTTTGATTGATATTGATTTTTAAATTGAGGGGCATGCTGAAGTGTTTTAATTTGATTTTGACTACTATTTCTATTCTGATTATTTGAAGTCTTCACTATATTCTTTATGATCTCATTATAATTCTCAAATATCTGATTTAGATCAGGATAATTTGTATCTAACTTACGAGTAATTTCTCTCACTACTACATTAGGCAATTTAGACAAAACTATGTGGCTCAGAATCAATAGCCCTGCAGGCTCCTCTAAAAATTTAAATTTATAACTTTCCAGTTCATACACTAATGTGCGAATTTCATTTAAATAAACTCTAGTAGTATTATATGATGGATCAAAATTAGGTTTTAAACTAATTATTTTTTTAATAGTTTCATCTACTATGAATTTTTCATCTAAAAATTCTTTATTAAGTACTTCTATTGCCTTTTCAAAGTTGGATTCATTTACAGACAGGTTCTGTATCAATGAGTATGCATATCCTTTCAACTTATTTTTCAGGCAATGCAATTTAACAGAGTCATTTATGTTCCTCTGTAAATCAAATGCACCCTTAAACTTAGTAATAAATCTTTTATAGGCAAATTTATCCAATTCATTACCTTCAAAAAAAACCGCAATCTAGCGTTTTAAGTATAGATTCTCCTAAATAAGTACAAGTACTCGAAATATTTTGAGAATTGCTACCTGACGTAACCTTAGAACTACCAATTTTATTTAATTTTAACTTGATCGTACATTGATATTGAACTACAGAAGATAGTTCTTCACCGTAAAATTCTGGGACAATGGTATCTACATCATTATCTTGGTAGATTTTTAAAATAGCTTCATCCTTTGATTTTATTTCCTTTAACAAGGACTCTATTTCAGCTTTTATACTTTCTATATATCCAGAATCTCTTTCTTCAGTATTACCATCACTATCCAACTGAGAAATATAACAATCTACTTGAGCCCTGAGAGATGCCCTGCTTTTCAATAAAGGCTTATCCTTTTTCGCAACTTTATCTAAAAGATTCTGTACATCTGAATTGGACATTTTGTTTAGAACAATGGTCTTATGACCAAAAAAAAATATATCTTAAATTGAAATGATATATAGCCTATATCGCTAAAATTTTATGAAATTTGAAAACTGGGCTTTTTCCAGCCAATTAAACACTTTGAAAATTTTGATAACCTATTTGGTCTAAGTGCAATGTAAATTTGAATATATAATGCTGGCTTAATAAACTAAGCAATTGAAATTTATTTAAAACTTTGAAATTTGAAAATTTGAAGGCCTTTTTAGCCAAAAAAAAAAAAAATTTGAATCACTTTTAAATTTGAAGTTTGAGTTGAAATTTGATTGTAATTTGAAAATTTAATGTTGGCTTTTTCAGCCATACATTGAATGAAGTTTTGAAATTTGAAAATGGCCTATATAGCCATAAATTGAATGAAGTTTGAAATTTGAAACTGGCCTATATGGCCTAAATGCTTGAAATTTGAAAAATTGATGTTTAAGGTTAGACCTATCAGTCCCATATAAATAAAATGATTTGAAAATTTTGAGTATTTATTAGAGAACAGTAAATCAGGCCCTTAAAATAGTTTTCACCAATTTTCTAGCATGAGCAAATCATAGCAAATGGCTTCATTTGCAACACTTTTCTGTTAACAGTCTTGTTAAGGCCCTAAATGTCTTGTTAGGCCCTAGTGGCTTATAACTGTCTCTTTTTCCTTATATTACACTCAGTTGGCTATAGTACTTTATATTAGCCAACTCACAACTAAGAAAACCATTCAGCCTGTAGCCTAGCAATAATAAACACATGCGGTAGGCTTAAGCTTTTAAATACAGATATCATAAGACTTATAAGGCTTACTTAGGCCTACTGAACCTATTAAAAACCAAAAAAACACAATTCCAAAACGAACACTGTCAACAATTACAATAAAGCCTAAGTAGCGGCCTAATTTATGATTAGGATACACCGAAATTTGATATAAATTGCAACAATCGCTATAAAAGACAAGAGAAACTAGGAACTTGCAAGAAAACCGTTCAATAGTAAGTTTTAAATTTTAACCGGATCGTTGAAATATTTGAATATAAATACAAGTTACCAACTTTTTGAAAGATATAAAAGCTATGGGTTTGAGCTTTTATTTAAAGACCTGAAAGAGAAGGGTCATGTGAGATTAGTTTTACAATTAAAAAAGGAGAGAAGACTTACTATTGAACTTTTTCAAAAAGATTGTTTCTCTTGAAGTTCCTTCTTATACGAATTCCATATAATTAAGAACATTAAGCAGTTATATTTTTGAGTAGAAGGCAATAGATATGACAGTTAGAAAGATTAGAAAAAAAGAAAATATATAACTCATACCTATTTCTTCGAATTTTGAGAACTTGTAATAAACAAGCGAATGAACTTACATTTTTGACGTCTAGACCTTACCATGAATTTT
>SEYY01012142.1:0-32500 GCA_009176605.1 Armadillidium nasatum | reverse complement strand
TATATATATATATATATATATATATATATATATATATATATATAGATGAATTCTGTTAAATATTTACAAGACATAAAATTTTCTCAGTTAACAATCAATGAGAAAATAAATATTAAAGAAAAAGGGAGGCCTACTCCAATTTTATCTATTGAACAGAGTAGTTCTAAGCAAAATAATAATAATAACAAAAAAACATTCACACGTCATTTTCATAGTAGTGTGTATGAAAAATGTAATTGGATTTGCGGCTGTGATGAGAAAAATGCATTGTTCTGTTTCCCGTGCATATTGTTTGGCGGTGATCCAGTATGGACTAGAGGTGGTGTTATTGACTTGAAGCATTTACAAGACAAAATTAGGAAACATCAGAATTCGATCAAACATAAAAATAACATGATTGATTTACATATGATGGGCAAAGTGAATATTGCCACTCAATTGGATAATGCATATAAACTCTCAATTGCACAGCAAAATAAAGAAATTAGAAAAAATAGGGATGCTTTATCAAAAATTATCAACTGTATAAAATTTTGTGGAAAATATGAACTCCCCCTTAGAGGTCATGATGAAACTCAGGCTTCTGAAAATTCAGGAGTATTTAGAGGTTTAGTAGATTTTACTTGTGAACTGGACTCCAGTTTTAAGGCTCACTTGAATAGCTCAATTACTTTTAAAGGAACTTCTAAATCTATACAAAACGAGCTTTTAGAATCTATGCTAGTAATATGCAAAAATAAGATCAAAGAAGAAGTAAAGCAAGCAGAGTATTTGGCAGTATATGTGTGATGAGACAACTGATATTCACGATAAAACTCAAATGGTAATTGTTTTAAGATATGAACACCAAGGGAAACCTGTGGAGAGATTTTGGGGATTTTTTTAATCCTGTTAATCAAACAGCAGAGGCATTATCAAGTATACTACTTCGAGAACTTCAAATTCTGATTGGAGAAAGTCCTCACAAGCTTATTGCTCAAACCTATGATGGTGCAGCCGCTCTCAGTGGAGTAAACAAAGGCGTGCAAAGCAGAATAAAGGAAGCATATAGTAATGCTCACTTTGTTCATTGTTATGCGCATCAATTAAACTTATTATTGGAACAAGCGACGTCACAAAATACTAATGTTCGAGTATTTTTCAACAGCTTGTCTGGAATACCAAATTTTTTCTCAAGGTCCCCTCAAAGAATGAGTGCTTTGGAAAATGTTGCTGGTCGCAGAGTTCCGAGACCATCTTCTACACGTTGGAATTTCAAGAGTAGAACTGTTAACGCTGTTAAGGAGATGAAAGACCAAATAATTGAATGTTGCAGCATATTAGAAGCATCTAAATCAAGAGAAACTGGATCTGCAGCAGCAGGCATTAAGAGACTTCTGAATGATTTCGAATTCGAATTTTGGTTGAACTTTTTCTCAAAAGTAATGCCTCATGTTGACATTATGTTTTCTCAGCTTCAATCTAGATTAATTGATGCAGTTAAAGCTAATAACTATTTACAAACTTTTAATTCTGAAATTCAAAAAATAAGGGATGAATATATTAATATTTCGTTTCCTTCTGAACCAAAAAGAAGAAAATTTAACACTGATAGATCAATTGCTGCAAAAGAGGTTTGTGACGTTATTTTGATTCAATGTAGAGAGAGGTTTAGCTTCACTAAACATCTGGAAGCTAGTAAACTTCTTCTAATAGACAATTTCCATGAATATATGAAACATTTTCCGAGCGATGCACTCGATCAAGCTGTTGCTGCTTACCCGATGTTGGAAAAAGAAAACCTGAGAACAGAACTCTCCGTGTTTTATTCAAGAACAGATATGCACCACTCAAGAACCCTTATTGCAATGTTAGACATGGTAAGCGATGAAAATTTAGGATCAACATTTTCAAATATCACCAGACTACTACAAATTTTAATTACAACTCCGATGACGACGTCTGAAGCAGAAAGATGTTTCTCGACTTTGAAGAGAATAAAAACTTTTTTACGTAGTACCATGTGCAACGAGAGATTGAATGCATTAACGATGCTTTCAATAGAGAGTGAAATGGTCTGTAAAATACCAGATTTCAATGAAAAAGTAAAAAACTTTTTCGACATTTTTAATAAAAACTTTAGAAATAATTATATTAAATAATAATATATATATATTTATAATTATATATATATATATAATTTAAATAAATAATATATATATTATATATATAATAATATATATATATATATATATATATATATAATATATATATATATATATATATATATATATATATATATATATATATATATATATATATATATATATATATATATATATATATATATATATATATATATATATATATATATATATATATATATATATATATATATATATAATATTATATATAATATATATATATATATATATATATATATATATATATATATATATATATATATATATATATATATATATATATATATATATAATATATATATATATATATATATATATATATATTATATTATATATATATATATTATATATATTATATATTAAACATTTTATAAATAAAACGATAATAATAATAATATAATAATAATAATAATAAAATAATAATAATAATAATAATAATAAATAATAATTTTGTCATTGTGATCATGTTTCAATGAAATAAATATTAATAATACTGTTTGCATGTACTTGAAAACTCTTTTTTAGAAATAAGGATTTTTAATAAATGATATTACAAAATATAAAATACATACATGTCTGAAAAATAAGATTTATCCTGAAGATAGCTATTGACAGATGATGCTTCACTTAGACTGGATGTTGTAAGGTTCTCGTTCGAAACCACAAAAGAAACCAATTCGTTTACATCTAAAAAATATGTAACAATAAATAACAATGAGCAAATTATCTTCAGATAGGTGTATGTACTTTTAAACGAAGTTAAAAAATTACCGCCAATTGAGTTAGGGTTTTGACATTCAACACTTTCATTATTTTCATAGTTAAAACTCGTTCTCAAGTTCAAACCCTTAGACTTTATTTTCTCGTAAAACTCTTCCAAAGATCTGGATGGAGGACAATTAGTTAGAAGAGATTTGAGAGATCCTGCGACGCTGGAGAGTGTCGTTCTAGGGAGTCCAAAACACAATTTATCCAAAAGAATTAAATTACCATCAGGAAAATCACTTTTCAGACGATTCAGGATCAGAGAAACTTGATCAATTGACGGTAAACAATTGCAAACCTTTAAAATTCAAAAATATTCAATGAAATACAATAAGAAAAATAACATTGAAATTACTAAGTTAAATATATCGAAGAGACAAACCTTTATTGAATAGCTGACAGCATTTACAGCCAAAGCCGTTTCATATTGTATTGCTAAGTCAATAAGAGAGAAACATTCCGAGACATCGAACGATGGTTCTAATTTAAACATGACAGAAAAGAATCGAAATGATACATTTTTATCCATGTGAACTTTCTGCAAAGGAAAAGTAATTTTATTTTATTATTTAATCAAATGTAATTAATGATATAGGGATATTTTAAGTTTCTTAATGGTGCCACATCAATGACAACAATGGTGAGAAGATATGCATCCTAGTAAAGTTTATCTGTATTTCTCAATATTTTACGGGAATTATCAATATTTGAGTTTTCTAAGTTTGTTAGGCCACGGTGGAAGGAAAATTAAAAATGAAATAGGAGTATTTTTTATTGACTTTAGTTTGGGATGTTTGCCTTTTTCTTCCACGGTTGGGTTTAGTCACCTGGATACTTTATGAGTCTATTAGGTAGGACAATTAGTTACCTTGTAAATATGTGCTTTTTTTTGCGGGGTGTGGGGGGAATGACCACTATATATATATATATATATATATATATATATATATATTATATATATATATATATTATTATATATATATATATATATATATATATATATATATATATATATATATATATATATTATATATATTATATTTAATCTTTGGTATGAAGCTGCACTACAAAAATATTGTCTGGGATTGTACATTCGAGTTTTTGAAAGATTTGATCGAGAATGTATTCTGGAAAGTGAAAAGAAGCTTATTATGCTTGAAAGAGTTCAGTTTGACTTCTCATTTAATCTTTCAATTGCCGAGATGAATGCATTCGGAAAAGATGTTCCAAAAGAAAGTGTGCAACAACTTTTCAGGGTTAGAGAACAGTGAGCTCTTTTGTTTCCTGGCTTCGAGTGCTAGGGACTAGGGAAATTAGTATTTTATGAAAAATTATTCTTCTCATGATTTAATAGGTTCTATTTTCGTTATTGTGATGATTTTTTTTCTATTTTTGTTTGTTCAACGCGAAGTTATTAGTTGAAATATTTAATTGGATTACGACATGTTTGGGGGGCTTAATTTTAAGTAATTTAGTTTTTTTGTTTCAGCAAGTTATGCTGTTTGACGAGTTCACAGATTTAAAAAAATAATTTGCACTTTATACTAGTGTTTGGGGTCATAGGTGGTGTCAAAATTTTAGTCAGGAGCAGGGGTAGGGGCATAACTTTATATAATATTATATATATATATTTATATATATATATATATATATTATATATAATATATTATTATATATATATATATATATATTATATATATATATATATATATATATATAATATATATATATATATATATTTATATAAATATATAAATTATAATAATAATAATAAATAAAAATAAATAAAAATAATTTTATTATATTATTATTATTTTATTTTTGTGCCAGAATCAGAAATAGAAGAAAGATGAGAAGTTGCTTGCTCCAAGGCCATCTATTTAGTAAGATACATTTTAAAAGGGAGAAAGCAAGTTTAGAAATCAAAGACATCAACATCAGATCCAAAAATTAATTGAAATTACGAGAACAATAGGAACAAGATTAAGAAAGAACATCAGATCACTAGTTTAGCATTCCTTTTAAAAACAATACAAAGAATCTGAAGAAATATTCGAAGATTAAATGCTTCCGATTTATCCTCTTTGGAATAGATTAAAATTTTTGGAAAGACTAATAATTAATGGCTCGAGGATTGCGAAGGCTCAACTTATATCAATAATAATAATATACAAATCAAAACAAGATTAACATAAAAGAGTAAAAAAACAAGAGTAACATAAAACCGTAAAATTCAACATCAAATAAAAATATAAAAATGAATTTTGGTATAAACCTTTCTGCATCAAGATATTATTATCATCTTCTGAATAATAGAATCGTCGAACGAGAAACCGAATATCAAATAACCAGAATTTATTTCCTATGATATTTGGATTCCTATTTGTCTCCTTTGATTATTATTATTATTATTATTATTATTATTATTATACGAAGGAATTGAATAAAAAAATTTCAACATTAGAATGAAATATCTAAAATGAAAATAAATAAAATAAATAAATAAAATAAAAAAATAAATAAATAAATTCCTTTTAATCTTCCATTAATGCGTGAAGGACTGTGTGTTTAACTATGGAATGGAAAAGTCTGAGGACGTCTCAATTGTAAAGTCTTTAATTTATTAGCAATAAAGAATGAGCAGCAAAATAATAGGTTACATTAATAAAGGCTTACGAATTTCATGATTATCTTTAACAGAATTTTGAAAAATAATGAAATTTTTTGAACTTACTAAAATTGACGAAATGGAAATGAAGATCCTCGAATCAAGAATTTTTTTCCTCTCTAAATAATCCAAGATAGGATAAATATCCTTCGTTAATCCTGGAAAAGAGAATAAACAATCTTAACACTTTAAATAAATAAATAAAACTAAGAAAACAAATTTTGTAATTAGATACGACATGAACAAGTTTACAGGGAATATATATATATATATATATATATATATATATATATATATATTATATATATATATATATATTATATATATATATTATATATATATATATATATATATATATATATATAATATATATATATATATATTATTAGCGATGGGACGATTAATTGTCATCGTAAATTTTTGGCCGATTATATTTCCGATTAATTTACATATATTGGCTTATAAATATCTTTGTTCTAAATAAATATTGAGAATAAAAGGCTGTTTAGAAGTAGAGGCCAAACAAACTCTTTCAATACATAAATTATATTACCTCACAAATTGGAGAAAAAATTGTTTCTGCATCAAATTTAATTAAGAGTTCTAAATTTAAATTACTAGAATTTTGCATGTCTGTAAATATTCTCACAAATTAAAATTTTTTAAAATCGATCTTCTGAAGATACTACAGGGTGTCCCATTTGCTCTTGGCCCCAGATATGTCCTTACAGATATAGAAGTACTAGTCATAAGTTAATAAAATTTGTCACGAATAAACATTGGAGTGCGAGAATCGTGCTGACATCACAAATGCTGGAAGTGATCGCCATTGGAATTAAGGAATGTCTGCACACCTTCTTCCATGTTACGGAAAGTAGCAGCTACAGTCCCTTGGAAATAACCCGAAATTCAAAAAAGGACTCGCTTTCGTGTATGCTGACGTTGGACGTGTGGCAAGCGGAGGGAGAGACCTTTCATTATTCAACCTCGCTTCTCACACACTAAGGTTTGTTCGTAGCAAATTTTACTAACTTATGACCAGTACTTCGATATCTATAAGCTCATTTCTGGTTCCGAGAGTGAGTGGAATACCCTATATTATACTATATATTAAAATTACATGTATTTACACATTGGAATAAAAAATAAAGACAATTTAATTCTTCCTTATTATAATGTTGTTAGATCTATTAAAATAATGGAAATTTTTTAAATATAATTTTTCCAATTTCATCGTCATCGTCATAAAAATCTTAATCGTCCCATCACTAATATACATATATATATGCTCAGTCTTACATATACTCTACTGGTAAAGTCTGGAACACACTCCCTTCATCTGTTTTCCCAACTTCCTTTGACTTGCATACTTTCAAACGCCGTGTGTCTGGACACGTCGGCCACCATCGACCATGATTATAGATCTTTTCCAACTCCGGTGGAATTTGGTAGGCCTCCTGGCCTTTGCCCACCGGAGGAGATATAAAAAAAAAAAAAAAAAAAAAAAAAAATAAAATATATATAATATATATATATATATATATATATATATATATATATATATATATATATATATATATATATATATATATATATATATATATATATATATATATATATATATATATATATATATATATATTACCTTGTTTGTGAATGAATTTCAAGTACATGAATGTAATGTGTAGAAATGATTCGACTTCTAATTTTTCATCCTTAAGGGCATGATGATATGATTTAACGACCTGAAACAGAGAGGCAATTACATTTGAAAGTCTTTTTCCTGCTTAGAAAGGGATTATCAAGTGGGATTAGTTTTATCTTTTACTTATGTTACTACCATCCACTTACTGTTTTACTTTAATTTTTGAATACAAAATGATCACTGGATAGCTCAAGTCCACAATTCAAGGCCTTGAACCTTCATTCACTGAATATTCAGGAAATTAGCATGTGCTACATAAAGAAAAAAAAAATCCCTTCCCAAACCCACTGCTAAGAAAAGTACTCAAATATTTGCAAGTGTATTCAAAGTTGAAAAATATACTCTGTGAAAAATGTTTCCCATAAACAAAACTACATTAATTAAATTTATTGTTTTGTATTAAAATAATAATGATAATATAAGATACATGCTTTATAGCGTCTTAAAAAATGCCTGATTTAATGTTTAAGATTAAATTTTTATTTTTTTTATTCTAATAACAGAAGAAAAATATTTATTATTATTGTTCCCGTACGTGGGTGGAATGTCAAGTAAAATCTTAGTTTTAAACCATGTTTTCATTTAGCAAACGAATAAAAAGAAAACAATAGATATGTAATGCATAAAGAAACATTTCTTTTGTTGTCGTTGTTTTGTGTTTTGCTACAATCAAAATTTTTCACAAATATTTCATTTTATTTTTAAAGGTGTTTAAAAGAATTTTTATTTAAGATATGCATCTACAAATACTGAACTTTTTACAATCCTTCTATTATGATCTATTGGCAACATAAACTACTCATGTTAAAAAATTTCATAAACAAAACTCATTGGGCCTAGTTAATAAAATTCATATGATATGATAAACAATAAAAACATTATTTAATTTGTAAAGTAATACCAATATTAGATAATCCTTTTTTCTAAAAATTATTCATTGTAGCAAAACACAAAGCGACAACAACAAAATAAATGTTTCTTTATGCATTACATATCTACTGTTTTCTTTTTATTCGTGTGGATATGAAAACATGGTTTTAAAACTACTAAGATTTTACTTAATATTTCACCCATGTACGGAAATAATAATAATAATAATAATAATGCAATATTTTTCTTCTCTCCGAAGTTTTGCATGCAAACTTGTCCACAGGGCTGCAGAGCTGAGCTGAAGGCAGTTTTTGAGTGGAGCCAAACCAGAGCTGGATTCATATTTTTATTTGTTTCAATTGAAGGGTTTAAAGCCGGATTTGGAGACAGGCAATTCTTAAACAGTGAAGCAGAAATCGAGTATTTTGAAATGAGGTTGGTGGTTGGACCTGACAAAAATTTATTGGCTCCACAGAACTGCTTGTACAGAGGTACTGTATTATGGATTAAATTGTCAAGTAAGAATAATCAAGAAGAAAATTTCTCTAGAAAATGTCCTTTTCACGTCTAATTGGCAATTTTTAAAGAGTTACAATAACAAACTAGAACTCGTTAGACAATTCAAAAGACAAATTGAAAGTTCACTGCTTTCGAACTATGTCAGATTGATATACCTACATCTCATTACTTAACCATTTTTTTCCTTTCATACTCTTATCAATTGACTTTAATAGCTTACCCTCTTTTTCTCTCATACCAAATATACAGATGTCTGCAATTAATTTTTTTTCAGCGTTAAAATTTATTTAAAATCTGCCACTTATTGCCTTCATTACTAACAATCTATGCCAATCTTCGACTATAGAAAATATGACTATCACAAAAAATGATAATGATGATGGTGGTGAAAATAGTATACTGATAAAATTTCCTTACATAGCTTCAATATATATATATATATATATATATATATATATATATATATATATATATATATATATATATATATATATATATATATATATATATTATATATATATATATATATATATATATATATATATATTTGTACTGGCACCGATTTTTTTTAACAATGCAGTAAGTACTATGGGTAGGAAAAGAGTGTTTGTATAATTCCCGAAAATGGAATACTGCACTGATCGAGTTTGATATTAACTTTTATCTCAGCTCAACCATACACAATATTCTAGCTAACAATGGGCGTAGCTCCTACTCTTGGCAGGGGTCCCTGCTGTATATGTTGGCTATGTTATGGTTAGATGTGGACCAGATAGCCAATCTATCAGAAAATCGGATACCACAAATCATGCAATTTTAAAAAACTGGGTACCTAATATTAATTTAAATTCACATTAATTGATAGTTGCAAATAAGGTATATATATATATATATATATATATATATATATATATATATATATATATATATATATATATATATATATATATATATATATATATATATATATATATATATATATATTATATATATATGGGTTGGACAAAAACATGTAAATACCTGTTAAATATATAAATTTATTTCTTAATGTGGTGTGGGACTATCACATTCACAATCACCTGAATTCTTCAAGAAATGGACAAATATAAATCCTGGATGATTCATAATGGTAATAAGGTAATATCATCTTTTATGTAAAGTTGACGAAATTTCAGCTGGGAAGTTGGTAGTAGATAACTTATCTCAAACCCTATTTTACAATATTGACCACAGGGGTTCTTTTATAAAGGTTTGGCGATTGTTGGGGCAAAACTCATCTGCATATTCATCAAACCTCAACTGAACAACATGAGCTAGATGAATTGGGGCCTTAGTATCTTGATAAATGGCGCTACCTCCAGGAAACTTTCTATGCTAAATTGGATGAACTTGGTTCCCTAAAATGAGTACATAATCCCTGGCAGTTTCATTATTGTGTATCCTGATAATTGGGCTTACTAAGTACAAGAAACCTGGTCACCCAAATTATGACGGGACCTCCTCCGTGTTTCACCTTTGGCATAAGGTAGTCAAGATCATATTCCTTGAATGGTGTTCTCCACAAGTAAACTCGGCCGAAGTTGGGAACAGTGAGAAGGTCGATTCATCTGACGACAGGACTGTCTTTAATCAATTCAATCAATCCTTATGAGTGTTGCACCACTTTCTCCTTTCCTGACACTGATATCGTTTCCAAAAGATTTGGAGATTGCAGCACTCCCTTGAATGTTAAGCCGCCTATTAAATTCCCTCCTAATTGTTTTTGTGCTGACAGGGTTTGTAACACTGGTATTTAGCTTGAGTAACTTTAAGTTATTGTTTTCTTATTTTCCTTTTAACTCTTCGCAATGCTGATCTGTCTCTGTCATCCAATTTCAACTAACATCCACAATGGTGTTTATCTATTTTTTCAGAAGTACAACATGGGCCTTATAACCTTAGATATTTTAATTTGCCACCAACAAATTCCCCTTTTTGAAACTCTGCAAGCTTGAACATACCTCCCTTGTACCAGCAAAGAATGTTGACCACTAACCAACTGACACTTGCTACCGAAGTTATATGTTGCCTATTACACGTTACTCACGAGCACCAGTGACACCTCTTCAATTTCGGAGAGTTGATGTCTGTCATATTTACCCATTCTTTCCTTCTACTAATTTCTATATTTTTGTTCAGACTTTGCAGGTTTCATTGAAGGGATGCCATGTCTACACTGTTACAAAAATGATAGGTGACGTATACCGATTGTTAACTGTTGCCGAGTGATAGCGGCAACCCTGGTAATACTTGTGCAACGGCATGGGAATACCAACGAAGGTATCCAGGTAGACGAATGCCATCGCATCACGTAATCACATCCTGTTATGAAGTTTCCGAACGACCGGCGGTGAACGTCTGCAATGCTGTGCCGGCAAACTAACATTGTTGGACCAGACGTATTGCAATGGAGCAGAGGGTATCCCAGATTTTGTCTGGCGCGTGTGAACCGTGAGGGGCTGCACCCATACCAGTTCCAGAACGTCCAGGCACTGCACCCAGGTGATGACCCCAGGATATTGCGGTTCTTCCTGTGGCGGCTGGACCAACATGTGCGAGAGGCTACATTCTTCAGTAATGCAAGGATGTGCTGTGGACGAACGAGCCACCTTCACCAGGAAGGGTATAACTAATCCCCCATAACGACCACGTCTGGTAATTGGACAACTCATACTATACGACCACGGCGTTTCCAGCGGTGCATCAGTGTGAACGTCTGGGGCTGGATTTGGAATAACACGCTGCTTCTGCTACATATCCTGGATGGGAGTTTGACAGGAACGTTGAACCTTGCGTATCTCGTCTGGGATCTGTCTGATCTCCAGTTCCAGCGTGTATTCCGAATGTGGTTAAAGTACGACGGAGCTCCACCCCATCATCACAGGCGCGTAAAGCGCTAGCTATATACCAACTACCCACGCAGGTGGATCGGCATCGATGTTCTGACTACATAGCCGTCCAGGTCTCCAGACATCAATCCTTGTGACTTTTACTTACGGGGTCATCTAAAGCAGTTGGGTTAGGAAATTACCGACAGGTAACACTTACTTCAAAGGGTTGAGGAAGGCTCAACACGTATTGAGAACAATAAGAACCTCCGTCAGTTGCAGGTCAGTATGGTCCGCCAGTGGGTAAAAGTTATGTTTCTAGGCAGGGGGGGGGGTTATATTTTAAACACCTGTTGTAATGGCATTCTCATTGTTACCTGCTACGTAATAAAATATGGCGTATGGTGTTTGTTTCATTTCCAAATTGTCCTCTCAGTATCACTATATGTATTCAGTGGAATTTCATTGTGATGATGTCACCTTCCATCTGTCAAAGTTTGTCAACATCGAAGTGAATCACCCTATATATATATATATATATATATATATATATATATATATATATATATATATATATATATATATATATATATATATATATATATATATATATATATATATATATATATATATATATATATATATATATACTTTACTTTTCTCACCCCCAGGGCACCATACACCATAAAGGTGGAGGCCACACTTCACTCAGAAAGCCCGCAACCGCAACAGACCTAATCCACAGGTTACCAAGGGCCTAGATGTTCCAAGCAGTTCAAGGTTGATGACTGGTAGTGCAAGTCAGCAGATGTGACACTGTCTCTGGCGCTGTGCTGCATTTGGGGAAGGAAGGGGAGGTAGTTTCATTTATATGAAATCTGTATTTGTAGTGTTGGAGATTTGGGTGATGTTCACATTTGTGTGTCTAGTGACAATTTTTGGACTGGTATGGGGAGGGTGTCAGCTTCCTTTGCTCTCTCTCTCTCTCTCTCTCTCTCTCTCTCTCTCTCTCTCTCTCTCTTCTCTCTAATATATATATATATATATATATATATATATATATATATATATATATATATATATATATATATATATATATATATATATATATATATATATATATATATATATATATATATATATATATATATATATATTTCGCTTGTAGTTATGTGAAGTTAATAAATTTTGTAATACATATCTACACTAACTTTAACATAAATAGCCAAACTGAAGTTAAATTGATATAAAAATTTTTTTTACTGACAGCAACCTTTCTGCGTCTGTTCAGGTAACTAGATCCGACGTTCCATACTAGTTTGTACACTTATTCATATTTACGAGCAGAACGAGGGGGGAGGGGCAAACCTCAGTCTCTAAGCGAGAATAAACTTGTAACAACCACTGAGCTACCATGAACTAATATATATATATATATATATATATATATATATATATATATATATATATATATATATATATATATATATATATATATATATATATATATATATATATATATATATATATATATATATATGCCAAGTATGATAACTACCATATCAGAATTATTTTCTGAAATATGGAAATTTATCCAATAAAAATCGAGTTCTTTCTTGAGACTTTGAACTTTTTCCTCAGGCAATCCATCAACACATCCCCAATACACAACCTTTTCAAATGGAGATATTACTGGATTTACATGAATGTCAACAAAATCTGTCATAATATATATATATATATATATATATATATATATATATATATATATATATATATATATATATATATATATATATATATATATATATATATATATATATATATATATATATATATATATATATATATATATATATATATATATATATATATATATATATATATATATATATATATATATATATATATATATATATATATATATATATATATATATATATATATATATATCATTTAATTTAGTAACCAAGTAGTCAATGTTATTCAAAAATGAAATTTGCAGGGGTGGGTTTTTCACTAGAGAGAGAGAGTGAGTGTGAGAGTTTGTGTGTGCCCGCGCGCATATATATATATATATATATATATATATATATATATATATATATATATATATATATATATATATATATATATATATATATATATATATATATATATATATATATATATATATATATATATTTATTAGAGGTGGACCGGATAGTAATTTTTTACTATCCGCGGATGCGGATGCGGTTGCGGATATTCAATTGCGGATATCCGCAAATGCGGATGCGGATGCGGATAGTTTAATTTTTTAAAGTTTTGCTATAGATTTTTTGGAATTTTAAATATAATATCCAGAATCTATGTTACCAGGGTGTGGGACGGGGACCCAACTCTTGAACACCCCACCAACCTCTTTCCCCAACCTTAACCCATTTTGAAAAAGGTTATATATATATATATATATATATATATATATATATATATATATATATATATATATATATATATATATATATATATATATATATATATATATATATAGCCAGTAATTCAGTATTACCTTCACACTTCACAGTTTCACATATTCCATTTGAAGTTAATAATTGGTAAGTTATTTTTTTAGAAATAAAAGCTTTTGGACTCTTTCAGGTGAGTTTCGTTCGCTTTTCGTCGTAATGAGGCCTGCACAACTGAAAAGATGCTCACTACCAACACTAGTTGAAGGACATGCTAAAAATAAGTCCTTGCCAGCTCAGCAAGAAAAGGGAAACTTTTGCAATTATCTCTCCACCAAACCAGTTGGTCTTTATCTGCCTCCAAACGTGGGAGTTTCAGATAATTTTCAATAATCGATATTGTATCCTTTGACACTTCTGACTGTGATTCTTCATCGCTGCTGGAAGCTAGAAGATCTTTCATTGATTTAGCAATGCTTAAGCTAACAGATTTTGGTTTCTTTTGTATCTGAGAGCTTTTGCTTTTTCTTGAAAGGCGTTATTTTATCTGTTTCTATCATCTCATCGCATAAGCATCCTAATTTGATTTTAACATTCTGAGAAACAAGTGGTTTAAAAAATTTTGTTTTCTACCTAGGATCTAAAAAGGTTGCAATTGTATAAGCATCATCATTTTCCAGGTTTTCAAATCTGTCGTTCATCTCCTTCATTAATGTTTCAGTCATCCTTGAAACTCCCTTAGACTTAACATTTGTTAACACAACTTTCAATGTTGAAACAAATGGTATCACATCTGACAAACATGATTCAGCTGAACTCATAATTTACTTATAATTTTTTACTATCCGCGGAGGCGGATGCGGTTGCGGATAT
The DNA here is from genome assembly GCA_009176605.1 of Armadillidium nasatum. Lineage (NCBI taxonomy): Eukaryota > Metazoa > Arthropoda > Malacostraca > Isopoda > Armadillidiidae > Armadillidium > Armadillidium nasatum. The sequence continues at coordinate 17,603 of SEYY01012142.1, read as the reverse complement.
TCAATTGCGGATGCGGGGAAATGATGCGGATATCCGGTCCACCTCTATATATATATATATATATATATATATATATATATATATATATATATATATATATATATATATATATATATATATATATATATATATATATATATATATATATATATATATATATATATATATATATATATATATATATATATATATATATATATATATATATATATATATATATATATATATATATATATATATATATATATATATATATATATATATATATATATATATATATATATATATATATATATATAATATATATTTTAATATTAATAATAAAAAAAAAAAAAAAAATTTTTTTTTTTTTTTTTTTTTTTTTTTTTTTTCACTATTTTAATAAATTTAACAATTTTATAAGGAAGAATTAAATTGTCTTTATTCAAATGTGAAAATAAATGAAATTTTAATATATAGCATTCTCGTATCTTATAAATATTAACAAAAAAATTTTTTATTTACATCCTAAGTGCTCAAAATTTGTTATAAATTCAAAGTATCTCTTTTAAGAATAGGTAGCAGCAATTAAGACATTCGGTATGCCGGCTAATTAATCGGCTTCGGGCAAAGCGTTGGCAATTTGCCGAATTAATCGGCATGCCGAAACCAAAGCCGATGCTTTGGTGCATCCCTATATATATATATATATATATATATATATATATATATATATATATATATATATATATATATATATATATATATATATATATATATATATATATATATATATATATATATATATATATATATACCTTATAAATGTATGAAACATAAACTTCTTAACATTTAGGTCTTCTAGTTGGAAAACATTAAGAAGGTATTCGAATACCACTTTTTTATTCCCACTCTCACAAAGAACTTCAAGTGTGGCGGCTTTCAATGCCTTTTCCAACGAAGAAGGAACCTGTAATAATAATGATAATACTAATTTTTCACTACATTTTTCTAAATTTTTAATCAGAGAGTACATTTACAAGAGTACAATATTACAATAGGTACTATACTACTAAATATAATAATAATAATAATAATAATAATAATAATAATAATAATAATAATAATAATAATAATAATAATAATAATAATAATAATAATAATAATAATAATAATCTTGTGACTGTCTCGTTCTTTGAAAAGGCGGCTACTAAGGGGATACACATTGGTTTCCACTGAACCCCACAGTTTAATAGATAAATAATGGGATACACATTGGTTTCCATTGAACAACACAGTTTAATAGATAAATAACTATTCAAATTCAATTAGTAAAGGTAAAATATTAATGTGAAGCATATAATATAACAAATAATAGTAATAAAGCTAATTATAATACAAAATTAAAACTAGCAATAATGATAATGATAATCCTACAAACCACAAAAATATGTGAAACCTTTATAAGAATTTAAAGAAACTGTAATTCTAATTCTAATAATAATAATAATAATAATAAAAGAAATAAAACTTATAGTTTCCGGAATTAGTTTTCAATTACAGCAATGAAACTAAAGATTTTATATAAACATCAACACTATGGGTAAAAACCGTAGTAGTAGTAGTAATAATATTAAAAATAATAGTAGTAATAACATGCATTACTACTACTACTACTACTACTAATAATAATAATAATAATAACTATTTAGTCAGGCTAGCTACTTTGTCTTTAACAACCACATTATTAGTAATCAATCTCAAAATTTCCTTTGTTAAAACTAAAATTAAGAACATTAATTTATGATAATAAAAATAAATAAAACTTTAAAAATTTTATATGCATTAAAAATTTATTAAAATTCATAAACTTCTACTTTATCTTATCTGCTGTAAATTTATAATTAATCTAACTGTCTTACTTTTCATTATTTAAATTAAATGTAATATACTCCATACTTTTCATCAAGGACCGTCCCGTCCCAGCCCCCAGTACATGCAGCTTGAACTCAAAGAGATTATGACCAAATATAAGTAGCCTCCCTCCAATTCCCAGAAAAAAACTAATGCATATATTTAAGAAACCCTATAACCAGTAGTGGGCTGGAGCTGATTCGCACTGATTTGCCTAAACTGGTAGCTAAATATTTTTTCATGAGAGTGAACTAGTAATCAGCTTATTTGACAGTTAACCAAACAAAGAAGCAAACCAGTAGTATAGTCTTTTGACTAAGCAAAGAACCAGCAGTTAAAATTTTGGTAGCTCACCACTGCCTACAACTAATAAGTGCACGCAATTAAGAATTGGATACAACAAAAATACTCCAAACCACTAATCACAAAATGCCAAGAAAAGTTGGACAAGCATTTTTTAAAATCCTGTGTCTTCTCTTCTCTAATGTGATCTAAAGTATAAAATTGCTAGAAGCAAACATTCAAGCAACCAGTCGTGGAAAAAAAAGTTCAGTTCAAAATTAAAAATCAAAATGTTCCAACCTAGAGTTTGATTGCATGAAAGAGTTAAAGAGAGTAGGAAAAATAAAAGTGTCTTCCAAATTTCAAGAGTAAATAAAAGAAGTTTGGCTACTAGGTTTATGGCCAGAGAGATAAACAGAAAAAGGATAAGTGTGTAGAAATATGAGTCAAAAGAGGCCTACTTGAAAAAAGGAGTCATGCAACTAAAGAATTTAAAAGGGCAGTATCCATTGTAACCTCAATTGTATTTTATCATTGACATTTTGAACAAAGTTCCAGAAAATTTACTCTCAGTAGTAAAAAGAGGTTCTGAATGATTCCATGATTAAATAGGTGTCTGAAGTTTAAGAATGTCATCATCTCTGAAGTTAACATCCCTGTGACGAATAACAAGAGAATAGGCAAAGTTAAACCAAGGATTGAGTTTTAGCTGAAGTGAAAGAAAAGGTAATGTAAATCTCCAAAACAGAAAAAAAATAATATGATTAAGTTTTTTTTGAACACTCAGCAAGTCAGTTCCTGTGCTTCAAGATTAAGGTACCCTTTGTGTAAATGAGAAATGGATGGAAAGGATAACTGCCCACTGGAGTACAAAGGATGTTTCAAAATCACTTAGCTCTCAGTATGACCAACAGGGAAAGGTAATCTTTTGGCATTACAAATTTCTATAATTAGACAATGTAATGTAATCCAAAGTTCACTTAAAGAAATGATATTTAAAATTTAAATAGAGTTCTGCTCCTTTAAAATAATGAAGGATTTCTAAGATAAATATGTAAATAATTTTCTAAACTATTAATAAATAAAAAACTAACATAATATTGAGCATAAATCTAATAAATGGAATAAAAATCTGGAATCATAATGACAAAATGTCAGAGACTGAAATACAAAGATAATAACATTATGTCTCAAGCTTTCTATAAACACAAACAATAATTATAGCTAAAGAACAATAAATAAATTAGTCCACTTTTTAAATAAAAATAATTATAATCAAAAACCTCAATACATGTTTGTCTGCATGCATTTGTAAAGCATTTAAAATATAATAAACCTAATAGAAAATTCACACGATTAAATAAAGGGGAAGAAATCTATAAGTAGCTTGGAACAAAATGTGATAAACAAAACTCATAAGAATGATAAAATAATACTCGAATTCTAATAGCATTTAGATGAAAAAAAGAAAAAAAAGAAAAAAAAAGATTACAAAATCCATTTTAATAATAGAAAATTGCTAAACAATTTCTTTCAAAGCCAATGCTTTTGAGATCACACATCATTAATTATATTTTGATGATTAATCATAGCTCTTACTTCGGCTAATATAAAAATAAAACAAGAAGTAATAACATCAAAATATCTTCAAAAGTAATTTTTAACATTAGCTGTTTGAAATATTTTACTAAAATTTGTTCAAATTTATACTAATTTATTTTCAACTTTTTCTACTTTAAAGAAGAATTTCTAAACTATTAACAAATTAATAATGGCAGCATTTAAAGCAAATTTTTAAATTCAATATTAAAGTAAGTAAGTAAGTAAGTAAGTAAGTATATATATATATATATATATATATATATATATATATATATATATATATATATATATATATATATATATATATATATATATATATATATATATATATATATATATATATATATATATATATATATATATATATATATATATATATATATAGTTTACCTTGCAAGGTAATTCTGGGTTGACTGCAATATATTTGGTAAGAGGCTTTAAGATTGAGACAGAAAAAGGAAATGAATTTTTTTCGTGCATCAAATACCTCTCAACTATCTCCCAAGCCAAAGACTCGAGTCCTCGTTTAGCATAAAAGGGAATTAGTTCTCCTAAAAACTTGGTTAAGGTATCCATTTCCATCTTAAAAAATAATGTAGGAATGAATGAATGAAAGAAAAAATGTCTACAACTATTAAAATCCTAAAATGAACCTTTAAATTTTATATATACTGTATTAAAATAACAATGTCTATTTTTATTTATAATAATAATTATTCCTTTGTAATAATAAAAGCACTGATTAACTATTTGATAAATATTATAACTGAATATTCAATGAAATATTTCAAAACTTAAAACTAAAAGAATCAGCAATTTGAGCATACAATCATGAAGGGATTTGCTAATCCAATTATGATTGCATTTAGTTTTATTATCTGGCAGGATGCTGAATACGCTGAATTTGGAAAAATTTACCTACACACAGAAGAATAAACTTGAGATAACTATTTTTTCTCTTAAAAGACAAAGTTATCAGACACACCATTTTATCCTATAGTATGTGCATACTGAATAAGATGAACACAAACATTTAAGAGACTCAATCTCTTACATGAGAAAAAAAAAATTTTTTTTACTTACCATATGAGAAAATTTGCACTCATTTAAAGTGCAGGAGTTTTCCATAAAGAATTTGAAACAGGCCTTTTTAGGAAGTACAGGACACGGAATGTGAATAAATGAAGGAGATCTTCCATTAAATATTATATTTTGGTCCTCCAACTTGCCAACTTTATTATTGCCACACCCTTCAATTATTTGTCCTTCTTCAAAACTCTGATCAGTACTGTTTATATTGTCATTACTTTTGTTGACTTTCGCAACTTCAATTGAAGATCTTTTTACTCCAAACTGTGTATCATTTTTATCAAAACCTATATTAACAAATTTTTTTCGTTTCTGCAAATCTGGAGAAGTTTTACTGTAGTTTTCTTCTCTCTGACTAAATTCAGGTTTGTCTGAACGACGATTTGTTGATGTTGATGGTGATTCAGCAGTACTAGTTCCTAGTTTTTTACATTGATTATCATACGGGATATACAACTTCCTTTTACTTATTCGGCTTCGGTTATTTAAAGTCTTGTCAATTTCTTCCAATTTATTAAAAACCCTCAAATTTTTATACTGATTACAATTAGTTTTCATTTGAGAATCATTATTCAGAACAGGTTTGAGATTTTTGAGTGAAGATGATGAAAGTGATTTTTCAAAATTATCTATGACAGAAAAGTTATTTTTTGAGACTGAAGTTAATATCTCATTTCCACCATGATGATCATTTTGTAAATTTTCTGAGACACTGACAGGATGTTGACTATTCGTACCTGTATTGGTCTGTGCTACTATGTTTTTATGGCTATTTCCGCTGCTGTTAGTAATACAATGTAAATCAGAGTCATTGAAATCAATTGGCGAAATTTTAAGCTCATTGTCAACCTTATTTTGACAAATGTCACTCAATGAATTGCTGCATTCTGAAGAATGAAAATTTTCATTCTCAGTTGTTTTGGAAACAGTGCAAATAGGTTCTGATAAATTTACACTATCATTAATCTGACGACCCAACTGAAATTGATCCAAGTAGTCATTTGAAGGAAGTTTGGAATTGGAATCACTGTCATTGGAGTCAAAATTAGTTTTTGAACTATTAGATTTATTAGCAACATTTATGCTTTCATAACATTCGCCTCCATCATCATCTAACTTATCATTCCCTAAATGATAATCATCATTATTATTACATGAAACAGAAAGATCAACACAATCATCAGATATCAAAGAATTAACAGGAACAGTGTTATCAACTTCAAATTCTTCAAAAGGATGCAATGGGCAATTTGATTCTACATCACTCTCTCTCTATATATATATATATATATATATATATATATATATATATATATATATATATATATATATATATATATATATATATATATATATATATATATATATATATATATATATATATATATATATATATATATATATGATGTGACAATTAAGAATTTTTTGACGATGATGAAATTGAAAAAGTATATTTTATAAATTTCCATTATTTTAATAAATTTGACAATTTTATATGGAGCAATTAAATTGTCTTTTCTTTATTCAAATGTGTAAATACATATAATTTTAATATATAGTACAAAACAGGGTGTCTCACTCGCCTCGGCCACAGATTGGCCAGATATGTGCTTATAGATATCAAGAAACTGGTCACATGAACATCTTCAAAAAGTTCGTAAATCATCTGGATGACGAGGAACAAAGTACTTGCAATTTTCGGCAGGATGGCGCCACTTGCCACACCTCTAACCCTTAGCATATACAAAATTTCGTCCTTTATGAAGATCAATTAATTTCCAAGGAACCTTGGCCACCAAGGTGGCCTGACCTCACTTCTCTAGATTTCCTCCTATATGGCATGCTGAAAGGGAAAGTCACATACTCTCATTCAACTAAAAGACAACAGTCGGCAGGCAATTGACGTTGTGATTCCAAATAGGTTGGCAGCATCCTTCCGTAACATGGAAAAGTATGTGCAGGCATGCCTTGATGCTAATGACGATAATTTCCAATAATTGTTGTGATATCAGCAAGCATTACACACCAAGGTTTGTTCGTGGCAAATTTTAACCCCACCGGGAAATCGCATCCAGATCGGCAAGAATCGGAAAGATGAAGAAGAGAAGCAACTCTAGAAGCAAAAAGAGGGAGTAGAAATGAGTAGAAGAATGTAGAGTTGAGTTATCAGCATAAGAGTGAACAGAGTTAGAAGTGCAGTTGAGAAGATCGTTAATGAAAACTAAGAATGGAGTTGGAGATAAAACGGAACCCTGAGGAACACCACAGTTGACAGAAAAGGAGGAAGAGGTTGCTCCATCTATAAGTGCCGAAATGGAACGATTTTGAGAGAAAACTAGACAAGAGTAAACAAAGGGAAGAAGGAAACCCAAAGGAAGGGAGCTTGGAGAGCAGTGATGCATGCCATACCCGGTCAAAAGCCTTGGATTTGTCAAGCGCCACCACACAAGACTCCCCAAAGTCCCTAGGGGCAGAAGACCACAGATCAGTAAGATAGGAAAGTATATCACCAGTTGACCTCGAGCGTCGAAAGCCATACTGGTGATCAGAGAGAAGAGAATGAGGCACCAAATTAGAGATGTACTGATACCTGTAAAGAGGCCGATACCGATACTTTAATTATTATAAGAAATACACAGTAATAAGATAGAAAATTTGTGTACTGCTAGGCAACTGAGGATTGCATTCAATGTACAACCAATACTTAGTCATGTATTTCATATTTGGTTGTGCCCAAGTATATTTTATAAATTAAAATATTATCTTTTAGGAATAATAAATGCAAATATAATACTAATAACTTTTTTATGTTTGTGTTTATTCAAAAAATATTCCATTTCCATTTTCCAGTAAGTATTAACAAAGTTTAGCTACTCGCTTTTATGTTTTAACATGATTACAATTTACAAGAAGATTCTTTAACTAGCTACAATATAAAGAATAAAAATAATGAAAGAAGAAACCTCAATTAATCAGCAGAAAAGACAAAATATAAAAAAACGCTATTATTCAAACATGACATAATATACTCCTTTAAGGTAAAGACATCACTTAGTAGTCGAATTCAAAGTATCGGAGTATCGGCCAAGTGTCGGCCATATTAAACAAAACCGATACAGATACCAAAAAAAAATGGCCGATACTGCCGATACCGATACTATCTGTACATCTCTACTCCAAATGATCCAGGTAATGAGAGTTGAGGAGAGTTTAAAATTTTTTAGATAGAACACAAGTGAAAGCTATTTGTCGATAGTTAGAAGGGTCAGAGCGCCTACCCTTTCTTCGGCAAAAAATATTAAAGTAGTATTAGTATAAGGCATAGAGAGTAGAGCTGAACGTGGACAGGAGCTAACTCTGAAGCACACTCCCTCAGAACACGAGGGGGAATGCCATCCGGGCCACTGGTCTTCCTGACGTTCATAGATTTCAGGATCACACACACCCGATCATGCGTAATTACAGGTAGAGGCATGGGACACCTGAGAGGAGAAGGAGTAGGAGAAGGGATGTCAGAATCGAGCAGGGTAGAATTAGATGAAAAAAGGAGGCCAAAGAGATTAGCCTTTTCAGAGGGAGTATTAGCTACAGAACCATCAGAGCGAATAAGAGGAAGAAAGGCAGATTTACAGAAGTTATTAGAGATATTTTTGACAAGAGGCCAGAAATTTTTATCAATAGGAGAGTCATGGAGGTCAGCGCATTTTCTTTTTATGAAAGTACGCTTAGTCTGTCGAAGAACATCCCTGCAACGATTCCGAGCTGAATGAAAATTAGCAAGAGTGATAGGAGAAGGAAAGTTTTTCCATTCACGATAAGCATTGTCTCTCTCCCGAAGGGCAAGAGAACAGTTGCCATCGAACCAATGGATTTTGAGGGGAAAAAGACAGTTGAAAGTGGAATGAATACTTTTACTATACAAGTTCTTAACCTTTTATTACAGGAAAATTAACAAACTAACACATTCTCAAAATAAAGAATTCTGAAATTATCCAAAAATCATATTGAATAAAATATTTTTTTTTTTTTTTTAAATTAACACACCTATGGATCAGTGTTCCTCTGGAATCTGTCTTATATCCAACTCTTTATCTACTTCTTGTTAAAGACCTTCTCAATTACTTAATCACCTATCCACTCTTATGCTATTGATTTCACCCTTCATTGAAAAACGTTCCTCCCAATGTCAATTAACTGACGCTAAAATGGTGGCCTTGGAGCAACTAACCAATCTTTCACATATTTCAAATTGAGAGAGAAAACAGGGTTGTTTTCAATGCTTCAAAAACTCAATTTCTTCATCTTCCTATACGACACAACCTTCCATACAACTATGACGTCTTCGAAAAGGCAACTCAAACCTTCATCCATCCTTAATATTTTCAGTGTTTTTTTTTCTTGTGATCTTTCTTAGAAGTAACACATTATTTCTCTTTCTAAAGAAGCTTTCAAGAGGTTGGTTGTTCTGAAGCACATTAGTAATTTTTCACACCACTTCTGTTGCTCACTGTGTATATTGGTGTTGTTCGCCCCTGTATAGAGGATGCCTCACGCATCTGAGAAGATTCACTCATACATTTCTCTTTGTAAATGTGGAGTCTAGGGTTTTTTGTTTCATTAATTCTTCTGCTCTCACTAATTCTCTTCAGATTTCAATAACAGTCCTTGCATCCTTCTCTCTACAGTGTATATCTCTATTACAATGGACACTGTTCTTCTGAACTCTCTCATTGCATACCTCCTCCACTGAGAAAAGGGCTATATCTACATGCCTTTCTACATAGTCTCATCCTTTCTCTGTCCAACTCTCTGACCCTAGACCTAACAGCTATGCTCATTTAAAATTGTACTCAACTGGTAAAATTTGAAACAAACTCCTTTTACCTGTTTTCCCAACTTACTTTGACTTGCTCACTTTCAAATTCCACATATTGAGACATGTTGGCCTGCAACTTGACCATGCTTCCGGTATTTCCCCAACTCTTGATGGAAATTGGTAGGGCTCTGGCAGCTATCTTCTACAGAAATTATAAGTTTTTTTTTCATGCAAAACTTTGCTATCAGTTATTTTTTAATGATATCGATACTTACAAAAATTTTATAAACCAATACACAATACTGATACTTGACTCCATCCCTGATATATATATATATATATATATATATATATATATATATATATATATATATATATATATATATATATATATATATATATATATATATATATATATATATATATATATGTAAAAGATTTAAAATGTACTCAAAATTACAAACTACTCAAAAAACCATCCTACACAAAAATATTGAAAAAACTAGAATGGCAGTAAATTATCCTTTATCATTAAAAATAATTGTCACACACATGAGCAAAATATAGAATATGCTTACCTTTAATTTAGACAATATAATGCTAAGATTACACGCTTTTTTTAAGGCCTTTGGTATTCTAGGGGGCAATAGAAAAATTCATATCGAAATGGTTGGTAATGTTATTTGATAATTAGGTAAAGAAAAATTAAAAATTTGATTTGTTATAAAGAGAAGTGAATTTTTTTTTTTTTTTTTTTTTTAAACTTCAATTTGAATGATTTTTTTTTTTTTTTTTAATTTCTTTTATTTTTATTCTTTGTTTATAGAAATGTAAAGGCTTAGTATTTATGTTTATTAATTTAAGTTATAATTTATGTTTATTTATGTATATTTTGATGTTTATTACTTTATTTATTATGTTTAAGATTTTTATGTTAGTTTCATTTATGTCAAGTAGCATCTTTTTTTATTACTTTATTAGGTTAAATTAAGTTACCTTAGTTAGATTTTTAAGGTCATTAGTTAGGTTAAGTTACTTTAAATTAGGTTACATTAGGTTAGGTTGTTGTTAAGGTCAGGTTAAGTTAAATTAGGCTAAAGCAATAGATTAAGTTATTTAAGGTCAGGTAGGTTAAATAAGTTTATATTTCATTACATTAAGGTTAATTTACTGATTCTATGTTTTTTAATTTTTTTTAGGCTTATTCTGTTTCACATTTTGAACCTAGTGGAAAAGTTATGTAATTGCCTTCTAAATACATTATTAAATATTATATTAGAACTATATTATATATATATATACTATACTATATATATATATATATATATATATATATATATATATATATATATATATATATATATATATTTTGTAAGTATCATATCATTAAAAAATAACTGATAGCAAATTTTGCATGAAAAAAAAACTTATAATTTCTGTAGAAGATAGCTGCCAGAGCCCTACCAATTTCCATCAAGAGTTGGGAAATACTCGAAGCGGTCAAGTTGCAGGCCAACATGTCTCAATATGTGAATTTGAAAGTGAGCAAGTCAAAAAAGTTGGGAAAACAGGTAAAAGGAGTTGTTTCAAATTTTACCAGTTGAGTACAATTTAAATGAGCATAGCTGTTAGGTCTAGGGTCAGAGAGTTGGACAGAGAAAGGATGAGACTATGTAGAAAGGCATGTAGATATAGCCCTTTTCTCAGTGGAGGAGGTATGCAATGAGAGAGTTCAGAAGAACAGTGTCCATTGTAATAGAGATATACACTGTAGAGAGAAGGATGCAAGGACTGTTATTGAAATCTGAAGAGAATTAGTGAGAGCAGAAGAATTAATGAAACAAAAAACCCTAGACTCCACATTTACAAAGAGAAATGTATGAGTGAATCTTCTCAGATGCGTGAGGCATCCTCTATACAGGGGCGAACAACACCAATATACACAGTGAGCAACAGAAGTGGTGTGAAAAATTACTAATGTGCTTCAGAACAACCAACCTCTTGAAAGCTTCTTTAGAAAGAGAAATAATGTGTTACTTCTAAGAAAGATCACAAGAAAAAAAAACACTGAAAATATTAAGGATGGATGAAGGTTTGAGTTGCCTTTTCGAAGACGTCATAGTTGTATGGAAGGTTGTGTCGTATAGGAAGATGAAGAAATTGAGTTTTTGAAGCATTGAAAACAACCCTGTTTTCTCTCTCAATTTGAAATATGTGAAAGATTGGTTAGTTGCTCCAAGGCCACCATTTTAGCGTCAGTTAATTGACATTGGGAGGAACGTTTTTCAATGAAGGGTGAAATCAATAGCATAAGAGTGGATAGGTGATTAAGTAATTGAGAAGGTCTTTAACAAGAAGTAGATAAAGAGTTGGATATAAGACAGATTCCAGAGGAACACTGATCCATAGGTGTGTTAATTTAAAAAAAAAAAATATTTTATTCAATATGATTTTTGGATAATTTCAGAATTCTTTATTTTGAGAATGTGTTAGTTTGTTAATTTTCCTGTAATAAAAGGTTAAGAACTTGTATAGTAAAAGTATTCATTCCACTTTCAACTGTCTTTTTCCCCTCAAAATCCATAGTTCGATGGCAACTGTTCTCTTGTCCTTCGGGAGCGAGACGATGCTTATCGGAATGGAAAAACTTTCCTTTTTCTATCACTCTTGCTAATTCATTCAGCTCGGATCGTTGCAGGGATGTTCTTCGAAACTAAGCGTACTTTAAAAAAAAAGTGCGCTGACCTCCATGCTCTCCTACTGATAAAAATTTCTGCCTCTTGTAAAAATATCTCTAAAACTTCTGTAAATCTGCCTTTCTTCCTCTTACTCTGATGTAGTTAATCCCCTCTGAAAAGGCTAATCTCTTGGCCTCCTTTTTTCATCAATTCTACCCTGCTCGATTCTGCATCCCTTTCCTACTCCTTCTCCCCAGGTGTCCCATGCCTCTACCTGTAAACGCATGATCGGGTGTGTGTGATCCTGAAATTATGAACGTCAGGAAGACCAGTGGCCCGGATGCATCCCCCTCGTGTTCTGAGGGAGTGTGCTTCCGAGTTGGCCCCTGTCCACGTTCAGCTCTACTCTCTATGCCTTAATACAAATACTTTTGCCGAAGAAGGGTAGGCGCTCTGACCCTTCTAACTATCGACAAATAGCTTTCACTTGTGTTCTATCTAAAAAATTTTAAACTCTCCTCAACTCTCATTACCTGATCATTTGGAGTAGAGATGTACGATAGTATCGGTATCGGCAGTATCTGCCATTTTTTTGGTATCTGTATCGGTTTGTTTAATATGGCCGACACTTGGCCGATACTCCGATACTTTGAATTCGACTACTAAGTGATGTCTTTACCTTAAAGGGTATATTATGTCATGTTTGAATAATAGTGTTTTTTATATTTTGTCTTTCTGCTATTAATTGAGGTCTCTTCTTTTCATTATTTTTATTCTTTATTGTAGCTAGTTAAAGAATCTTCTTGTAAATTGTAATCATGTTAAAACATAAAAGCGATAGCAAAACTTTGTTAATACTACTGGAAAAAAGGAATATTTTTTGAATACGCAAACATAAAAAAGTTATTATATTTGCATTTATTATTTCAAAGATATTTTAATTTTATAAATATACTTGGGCACAACCAAATAGAAATACATGACTAAGTATTGTTGTACATTGAATGCAATCCTCAGTTGCCTAGCAGTACACAAATTTCTATCTTATTACTGTGTATTTCTTATAATAATTAAAGTATCGGTATCGGCCTCTTTACAGGTATCAGTACATCTCTAATTTGGTGCCTCATTCTCTTCTCTCTGATCACCAGTATGGCTTTCGACGCTCGAGGTAACTGGTGATATACTTTCCTATCTTACTGATCTGGTCTTCTGCCCCTAGGGACTTTGGGGAGTCTTTTGGTGCGCTTGACATATCCAAGCTTGACCGGGATATGGCATGCATCACTGCTTCCAAGCTCCTTCCTTTGGGTTTCCTCTTCCTTTTGCTTACTCTTGTCTAGTTTTCTCTCAAAATCGTTCCATTTCAGCACTTATAGATGGAGCAACCTCTTCCTCCTTTTCTGTCAACTGTGGTGTTCTCAGGGTCCCTTTATCTCCAACTCCATTCTTAGTTTTCATTAACGATTTCTCAACTGCACTTCTAACTCTTTCACTCTTATGCTGATAACTCAACTCTACATTCTTCTACTCATTTCTACTCCCTCTTTTTTTTTCTAGAGTTGCTTCTCTTCTTCATCTTTCGATCTTGCCGATCTGGATGCGATTTCCCGGTGGGTTAAAATTTCACGAACACAAACCTTGGTGTGTAATGCTTGCTGATATCACAACAATTATTGGAAATTATCGTCATTAGCATCAAGGCATGCTGCACACACTTTTCCATGTTACGGAAGGATCTGCCAACCTATTTGAATCACAACTCAATTTGCCTGCCGAATGTCTTTAGTTGAATGAAGTTGTGACTTTTCCTTCAGCATGCCATATAGGAAAAAAGAAGTGAGGTCAGGGCACCTGGTAGGTTCCTTGGAAATTAATTGATCTTCCATAAGAGAAATGTATTCTAAGGGTTAGAGGTGTGGCAAGTGGCGCCATCCTGCCGAAAATTGCAAGTACTTTGTTCCTCGTCATCCAGATGATTACGAACTTTTTGAAAGGTTCATGTGACCAGTTCTTGATATCTATAGCACATATCTGCCAATCTGTGGCCGAGGCGAGTGGAACCCTTTTATATATTTAAAATTATATGTATTTACACATTTGAATAAAGAAAGACAATTTAATTCTCCATATAAAATTGCAAATTTATTAAAATAATGGAATTTATAAAATATACTTTTCAATTTCATCATCGTCAAAAAATTCTTAATCACATATAATATATATACGCTATATATAATATATATATATATATTATATATATAATATATATATATAATATATATATATAGTATATATTATATAGAGAGAGTGATGTAGAATCAAATTGCCCATTGCATCCTTTTGAAGAATTTGAAGTTGATAACACTGTTCCTGTTAATTCTTTGATATCTGATGATTGTGTTGATCTTTCTGTTTCATGTAATAATAATGATGATTATCATTTAGGGAATGATAAGTTAGATGATGATGGAGGCGAATGTTATGAAAGCATAAATGTTGCTAATAAATCTAATAGTTCAAAAACTAATTTTGACTCCAATGACAGTGATTCCAATTCCAAACTTCCTTCAAATGACTACTTGGATCAATTTCAGTTGGGTCGTCAGATTAATGATAGTGTAAATTTATCAGAACCTATTTGCACTGTTTCCAAAACAACTGAGAATGAAAATTTTCATTCTTCAGAATGCAGCAATTCATTGAGTGACATTTGTCAAAATAAGGTTGACAATGAGCTTAAAATTTCGCCAATTGATTTCAATGACTCTGATTTACATTGTATTACTAACAGCAGCGGAAATAGCCATAAAAACATAGTAGCACAGACCAATACAGGTACGAATAGTCAACATCCTGTCAGTGTCTCAGAAAATTTACAAAATGATCATCATGGTGGAAATGAGATATTAACTTCAGTCTCAAAAAATAACTTTTCTGTCATAGATAATTTTGAAAAATCACTTTCATCATCTTCACTCAAAAATCTCAAACCTGTTCTGAATAATGATTCTCAAATGAAAACTAATTGTAATCAGTATAAAAATTTGAGGGTTTTTAATAAATTGGAAGAAATTGACAAGACTTTAAATAACCGAAGCCGAATAAGTAAAAGGAAGTTGTATATCCCGTATGATAATCAATGTAAAAAACTAGGAACTAGTACTGCTGAATCACCATCAACATCAACAAATCGTCGTTCAGACAAACCTGAATTTAGTCAGAGAGAAGAAAACTACAGTAAAACTTCTCCAGATTTGCAGAAACGAAAAAAATTTGTTAATATAGGTTTTGATAAAAATGATACACAGTTTGGAGTAAAAAGATCTTCAATTGAAGTTGCGAAAGTCAACAAAAGTAATGACAATATAAACAGTACTGATCAGAGTTTTGAAGAAGGACAAATAATTGAAGGGTGTGGCAATAATAAAGTTGGCAAGTTGGAGGACCAAAATATAATATTTAATGGAAGATCTCCTTCATTTATTCACATTCCGTGTCCTGTACTTCCTAAAAAGGCCTGTTTCAAATTCTTTATGGAAAACTCCTGCACTTTAAATGAGTGCAAATTTTCTCATATGGTAAGTAAAAAATTTTTTTTCTCATGTAAGAGATTGAGTCTCTTAAATGTTTGTGTTCATCTTATTCAGTATGCACATACTATAGGATAAAATGGTGTGTCTGATAACTTTGTCTTTTAAGAGAAAAAATAGTTATCTCAAGTTTATTCTTCTGTGTGTAGGTAAATTTTTCCAAATTCAGCGTATTCAGCATCCTGCCAGATAATAAAACTAAATGCAATCATAATTGGATTAGCAAATCCCTTCATGATTGTATGCTCAAATTGCTGATTCTTTTAGTTTTAAGTTTTGAAATATTTCATTGAATATTCAGTTATAATATTTATCAATAGTTAATCAGTGTTTTTATTATACAAAGGAATAATTATTATTATAAATAAAAATAGACATTGTTATTTTAATACAGTATATATAAAATTTAAAGGTTCATTTTAGGATTTTAATAGTTGTAGACATTTTTTCTTTCATTCATTCATACATATTTTTTAAGATGGAAATGGATACCTTAACCAATTTTAGGAAACTAATTCCCTTTTATGCTAAACGAGACTCGAGTCTTTGCTTGGGAGATAGTGAGATATGATGCACGAAAAAATTCATTTCCTTTTTCTGTCTCAATCTTAAAGCCTTTACCAAATATATGCAGTCAACCCCAAATTACCTTGCAAGTAAATACTATATATATATATATATATATATATATATATATATTATATATATATATATATATATATATATATATAATATATTATATATATTATACTATACCTTACTTACTTACTTACTTACTTTAATATTGAATTTAAAAATTTGCTTTAAATGCTGCCATTATTAATTTGTTAATAGTTTAGAAATTCTTCTTTAAAGTAGAAAAAGTTGAAAATAAATTAGTATAAATTTGAACAAATTTTAGTAAAATATTTCAAACAGCTAATGTTAAAAATTACTTTTGAAGATATTTTGATGTTATTACTTCTTGTTTTATTTTTATATTAGCCGAAGTAAGAGCTATGATTAATCATCAAAATATAATTAATGATGTGTGATCTCAAAAGCATAAAAAAAAAAAAAAAAATTTTTGTAATCTTTTTTTTCTTTTTTCTTTTTTTCATCTAAATGCTATTAGAATTCGAGTATTATTTTATCATTCTTATGAGTTTTGTTTATCACATTTTGTTCCAAGCTACTTATAGATTTCTTCCCCTTTATTTAATCGTGTGAATTTTCTATTAGGTTTATTATATTTTAAATGCTTTACAAATGCATGCAGACAAACATGTATTGAGGTTTTTGATATAATATTTTAAAAAGTGGACTAATTTATTTATTGTTCTTTAGCTATAATTATTGTTTGTGTTTATAGAAAGCTTGAGACATAATGTTATTATCTTTGTATTTCAGTCTCTGACATTTTGTCATTATGATTCCAGATTTTTATTCCATTTATTAGATTTATGCTCAATATTATGTTAGTTTTTTATTTATTAATAGTTTAGAAAATTATTTACATATTTATCTTAGAAATCCTTCATTATTTTAAAGGAGCAGAACTCTATTTAAATTTTAAATATCATTTCTTTAAGTGAACTTTGGATTACATTACATTGTCTAATTATAGAAATTTGTAATGCCAAAAGATTACCTTTCCCTGTTGGTCATACT
>SEYY01012141.1:17500-25242 GCA_009176605.1 Armadillidium nasatum | reverse complement strand
AAAAGTTTCAATGTCTTTGAGATGAAAGATTTTTGAGCGATACATAAATTGAGAAGGATTGATAGGATTAGAAATGAAAAAATATGGGAGATGTGTAAATGGATGAAGGGTGTAATTGATAGAGAGGAGGAGGATGTGCTAAATGGTTTGGACATATGTGAAGAATGAAAGAGAGAACAGAATGGTTGGCAAGGTACGTAAATCCGATGTAGATAGGGGAAGGGTAGGGGGAGGGAAGGCCGAAGTGGAGATGGATGGATGAGTGAGAGTGATTTTGATGGAAGGAATTTGAGTTTAGACGAGGGTAGAAGATTTTGAAGACAGAGATGGAGGGAGGTGGTGAAAGCGTTGAAAGGAAAGAATAGTTATGTTTGTAAGGAATTGTGCGGGCACCACCTCACGAAAGTGGGAAAGGTGATACTGAAATATATATATATATTATATATATATATATATATATATATTATATTATATTATATATATATATATATATATATATATATATATATATATATAATTAACATCCGCATCCGCATCTGAACTTTTTCGAAAATTCAATATCTGCATCCGCACTTTTCAAAAATTCAACATCCGCATCCGCACTTCTCCAAAATTCAATATCCGCATCCGCATCTGCATCCGCAAATTCGAAAATATGACATCCGATCCAAACTAATACTATAATATTATATATAATATATATATATATATATATATATATATATATATATATATATATATAATATATATATATATATATATATATATATATATATATATATATATATATATATATATATATATAATAATAAAAAAAAAAAAAAAAAAAAAAAAAAAAAAAAAAAAAAAAAAAAAAAAAATAAAAAAATATAATATATATATATATATATATATATATATATATATATATTATATATATATATATATATATATATTAATATATTATATATAATATATATGTGTTCATAATTTATAACAAAAAAATACATTGTTTTAATGACAAAGAAATTAAATTGCATGTTTAATATAAAATCTTTGAGGAATTTATTTACACGAAGAGTAAAAACTATATTTATTTTATTTAAAAATAAAGTCTGTGACTTATTCTATTCGCTAAGAAAAATTTACGTGAGTGATTTCTTTTTTGTTATACTGAAAAAAATTTCTGTCTTGTTTCTTGTTGATCAATTTCAAAATTAGTTTCATATCGCATAATTCTAATTTAATTTTGATAAAAGCATTTTTCAAAGCTTTCGAGGCTTCTCTTCCTGGTTACATATTCTCAGTTCAACTACGAGAAAATTTTCTACAGCTCGAACACACTTTGGACTGAAACTTCCCTTTTTTTTTATCTTTCCCCTGTCAAATTAACAAATTTTCTTCTGAAAGACATCGAATTTCCTAATATTTCGCCTCTCTTAATTTTTTTAATGGTTCAGGGAAGGTCCAATCACAAGAAAAAAAATAATAATTTTCGACCGATTACCCTGAAATTTTCAGTCTATGCATTTCAACGCGCTGTGAAAACTCGATTTCTGACGTTTTTCTCTATCTACAGGTATAACAGTTTAAATTTTTTTTTTTTTAATTTTACCCTTTTTTTAAGCCAAAAGAGAGTCAAACCACTAGTCGAAATTATTTGAAAATTGAACAATATATTTACAAATGTAATAGCTTCTAACAGACTTTGGATATCAGCTTTATAGGAAAAAAAGGTATATGTTCTTTTCTGATAAACAATGAAAATTTTATTTTTAAATTTTGGAAAATTTATCCTTCCGGAAAAAATAGTTTTTTAAAAAAAAAACACCAAGTTTTTTTTCATTTTTTCAAATATATTGAGGAGATATAAAGCTACAAATTTCTCTCTATTTTATTCAATGCTATTTGTTCTTTTCAAGATATAGCCTCACAAAGTTGGCGAATTTTCAAAGAAATTTCAAAATTTCCAAAATTTGAAAGGCTTTATCTCTAAAAGAACAAAGAGGATTGTATGATGTGATGAGAGAAAGTTATAGCTCTGTATCTTCTCTAAGCACCTGCCAAAAATAAATGTTTTTTTTTTTTATGTATATAACTTTTTTCCTAAAGCAGATATCAAAAATCTGTTCCCAATATTTCAAGCAATTGGTACTAAGAATATATATAGTTAAATTTTCAGGTCATTTTGAACTGTGGTCTGGCACAGATTTTCACTGTTTTTTGGGGGGGAAATGTTCAAAATAATTTGCAAACGTCAGAAATCGAGTTTTTTTCAGCGCTTTGAAATGCATATACCTGTAATTTTCATAAAAATCTGTCAAAAACTTTAAAAAAAATTACAATTGGACCTTCCCCTTCAGTTCTGTAATAACCCTTTTTATACTTCAGTTAATAATAATAATTATTTCTTCTGAAGAAATTATCCTGATAATTTTACTTTTATTCTAATATCTGAATAAAATTTCCCCTTGGGATAAAAGGGTTAAGTTAAGGACAGCACCCAGTAATTTTAAATATTTGACATGAGTAATAAAAAACTGGTATATATATATATATATATATATATATATATATATATATATATATATATATATATATATATATATATATATATATATATATATATATATATATATATATATATATATATATATATATATTATATAAAAAAACAAATCTAAATTTTAATTTTATTTTATTTTTTAGCAACAAATCTTTTTTAGTAAACTTTTAATTTTAAATTAAATATAGTAATAATTAATAATTAAATACCGAAATAAGTAAACATATTTAGTTAATTAGATTTATTAAGTAAATTATTTAAATTATAATTTTTAAAAAGTACAAGCTATTTTATATTTTTTTATATAAAAATGACGAAATTGCGACTAAAAGAACCAATTCCACTATATTTAAATTTTCCATATTAAAGAAAACGAGTAAACAATATTTTATTATTAATTTTACAAGTATTTATATAGTTCTGTGTTGTTATTTAATATTTATTATTATATTATTACGATATTAAAAATAAGAAAAAAACATTTATTTTAGTGTATGAATTCTCAAAACTTAAATTTTGAAGAAAAATAAAACAAATTAATTTCTATAAATAGGACATAAGAAAATAGAGAGTTAGAACTTAGAGTTTGAATATTAAATGTTAGTGAATTGGTTCGATTGAATCAATTATTTAAAAGAATTTTTACCTTGGGAAAAAATATTTTGTGGTAGATTGTAGACATATTTCCACGCTAAAGCCATAATCCTAATCCTGTTAAAATATAATGTTAATAAAACGCAGACCTTAACTACCTTTAAATATAGAATATGTTATGAGAACTGCAGGAGAGTCTTGATAAATAAGGTAAATAATTTTAACTTTTCATTCATACAGAATGATAAAAATAACACTAATTCGAAATTCAACCTTTTTTTTAACTAATTAAAGACGTGCTATAACGATTCCCTCCCAATAAAAACCAAACAATTGGATCAAAAAGAATTCAAAACCCTTGGATGATACCTGGTTCAAAAAAAATCCAATATATCAGAAGCATAAACTCTACTGCAAATATAAAGAGGAAATTATATTTTTTAATTGTATAATAATTTTGATAAACAATTAAAATTGTCCTAAGGAAAGCGAAAAAGAAATACTACGTTAACAAATAAGTATTGGGCCTAATTAACAGCTTAATCAACAAAAAAATAAATCAGGAATCAATAATAAAAAAGAACTAGATATAAATGTTAAAATAATTAACAAACAAAAGGAAATTTCTGACGAACTTAATAATCGCTTTATAAACATTAGTAAAAAAAAAAAAAAAAAAAAAAAAAAAAAAAAACGCGTTAATTGGGGTTGTAAGACAAACCACATTTGAAACCTTTTAAGCACATTGCGATGTTCGCTTTTCCTTTGAGGATATCTCGAACTAAGAAATTAAAACAGTAATTGTAGGTGTAAAAAATAACACGTGATATTCATAACATTCTCAATAGGATACTCATATTCATTGCAGATATAATTTCTTCCCTATTAAAAGATCTATTTAATATTTCTTTTTCACACGGGTATTTTCACACATGTGTTTAAAAAGCGATAGATCCATTCCTGCGAATCATAGACCGATTTCAATTGCCCATATTATTAGTAAAATATTTGAGAAATTAATATTAATGCAACTAATTGAATGCATTAATTCAAATAATCTCCTTAACGATTTTCAATTTGACCTCCAAAAAGGAAGATCAACATCTTAATGCTCTCGTGTACCTGATTAAAAAACAGATAAAAACATTGAACAAAAATTTATTTTTGCTATTATTACAAGATTTTGCAAAAACATTTGATTCAATTAACCATGATATTCTTTTAAAGAAAATGAATATGATGGTTTAAATCTTATCTAACTGAAAGACCTCAGAATGTAAAATTGGGGGACAATCACTCTAATAAATCGCTAGTAATCACTGACGTTCCCCAAGGGTTTTTTTTGGGATCATAATTATTTACCCTATATACAAATTATTTATTTAATTCGCATGACTCGTTTTCTCTCTCATTTGCGGACGATATATTGATATTAATAAAAGATAAATAATCCTGACACACTCTCACTAAAAGCTGTGCTTATTTTAATGAAATAAAAATTTTGATTAAGAATAGTTGTTCCAATTCTACAGCTTGAGAAAAAAATTAAATCGAAAAAAACTAATGATATCGAAATTTATAAATTTTCTGAGTATATAACTCACCCGCCTTTTGCCATAAATATCTAAAGCTAGAATTCAAGCTTCAAAGTTAAAACAGTGTTGCCGGTTTCAATTTAGTAGAAATCGTTAGACGTTTACCAATATTTTCCCCTACCCAATAAAATGTTTAAATTTATATTAATTATAATTTATTTCTTTTTTCCCAAGTTCTCCTACGATATGAACTTAAAATTGTAAAGAAAGTTGGGAGATATCGAACTGCTTATCCTTTAATTTTTAAAGCTTCTGCTGCTTTGATTAAAGATGGTAATTTTTCTTGTACAACTTTAACCTCTCCTTGATACATATAATTTAACAGAAGACCAATCTCTTCTGGTTCGATATTTTTTAAATAAAGGGATGTGGACAAGATATCCTTTCAAACATTTCTTCAAATCCCTCCGGTAAAAGGGGTCAGAAAAGACTATGTACCCTCCTGAAAATAGCCTCACAAAAGAACGTGAAGTGAGACAGGTTTCCAGATTTAGTTACTTTTCTACAAATCTGGCATCTGTCGAAAGTGCCAGGTATAAATTGTTGTTTGTAGGAGATTTTCTGTAGTTTATTAATTAATTATAGTTTACGGCAAGGTGTATTATTACGCTGATCTCAATATTCACATACCGCTTAAAAACATAGCCAACACTTACAACATTCCACGCTATTTCAACACATATAATATAACATTCTCTCTAAATTGCTCCTACAGAGAAGGTTGCCTTTCAAGGACTTTAAACCACTCCCACAGGTGGAAAAAATATTCTTGATTGGTCTGTACCGGAGCAGGGTTTCCCTATCCAAAACCCAAATAATCTGTGTAACTTATCATCTTGGTCAGAAATAACTATAACTCATTTTCCCTGGCTAAGAAATACACTCCTCGAATAGGGCTCTGCCCGTGATTGATGGTGATAACTTACAAAAAAAAATCGCTGAAAGTTGACAGAATGACTCGATGAACAGGAAAATATTTCCCTAGACACACAATTGTAGAATCACAATATTTTTCCTCAATTTGAATTTTACTAATACTTTGAGGAAAGCAGTGGAATGATTATTCCACTTTAGACAAAGGTAACCACTCATGGACTTTCTCCTTAGGACTACTTATAAAATATTTTTAATAGTTTAACTGAACAGCTATTTTACATATCGCCTTTGTTTAAAATTTAAGCAGCAAAGTAAACCTCATATTAGCAACAATATTCAAGATGGTCAACCAAAAAGTACCTATATATATATATATATATATATATATATATATATATATATATATATATATATATATATATATATATATATATATATATATATATATATATATATATATATATATATATATATGGAAAAGCCATTAAATGAACAAGCATCAAAGTATTGGAATTTAATTTTAAAAAGTTTTTGATCCTTGACAAAGTTTTGAAATGCGATGAAAGAAACTTTTAATCGAAAATTATTTGAAATATTAATTATCATAATAATAATAATTCTCATATACTACGATATCCTTTTTTTTTTTTTTTTTTTTTTTTTTTTTTTTTTTTTTTTTTACAATACAATTCGTGTTCCCAGGCGTACCTTAAAATTCTAATTTTTATAAGTTTTCAAATGTTCGCAACCTTTTCTTTTACGGATATTTTTAACTTGCAATATTTTTACATTCAAATGCATGTCAAGAGTAGATTTAAAAACGATTACCAAGGAATGTGAAATTTTCATTTGTCAAAATGACAAAGAGTGAAATGTGGAAAACAAGCTACCAATTCTACATGATGGAATGGTCATATGATGAGATCTATAATTTCTACTGAAAAGCATTAAAATATGCGTCTCTTTATCCCCTACACTGAACCAAATCAAACTCGATGATTTGAGAGATACTTCGCTCATTGATAAGAGAGGACAATACGGAAACACTTTACAAGGGTGTTTAATGGAGACAGTTTCCATTGTCATTTAAAGAGGAGCAACTTTTTCGTGAAGTGTTTTTGACCCTTAGTCCCCAACTAATCGCTTTGAAACTTCATCTTTTCGTCGCGAAATCAAACATAAAGCAGGGATAATGATTATGTTGGTCGACAACTACGTTAACAAAGTAACTTAGGAATCTTCTCGAAGGACTAAGGCGGGATTAGTGCTCTCGAACTGTGGAGTGACAATATGAGTTGTTGCCAAGAACGCGAAAGTGAGGGAAAAATGAAAAGGGAAAGAATCAAAAGAGTTGAATGAGACTTAGCTTAAGATGATTAAGAGGGTTAATAGGTAATAGTATAAAAAAAAGTCTCATGAAAAAACTTGGCTAGATCTAAAATAAAGCTCAACACAGTTTTTATACTAAGCAGACAAGAAATGAGAAAGAATGTGTAGCTATTAGAGAAAAGCTGATCATGCAAGTTGATTGTTTGTAGTCAGAGGATCCCAAAAATGACTTTAATTCAATGTCACTAACAACAACATCAGCCCTTGTTAAACTTGAATATGATGATGCTTTTAATTTTATGGATGAACTTGTAACTAACACAAAATCTAATCTTCAATACTTGAGGAATTAATTGTTTATTTTTCGATTTTTAATTTTCAATCTTTCTGGTTAACTTCATAGCATACTAGTATCATTAATTTCCAGTATACGTTGCAAATTTTTATTTCTCAATCGTTTTTATAAAGCTGATATAAATTAAAATACATAATCATACATAATAAATTAAAACAATGGAAAATGACCGTTTCCAAGGTCACTTATGTTGATATATATATATATATATATATATATATATATATATATATATATATATATATATATATATATATATATATATATATATATATATATATATATATATCCTCGCCCAGCACTACTCGAATATCTCCTATAAACCCACCCACAAAGACAATAGGAAAATAATCCGACAGCTCAAACACACACACTTAGAACACAATCCAAACCCCCCTTCTCTCACCAGGACACTACCCAGGGAATCAAAACACTCAAAAATTCCCCA
>SEYY01012140.1:20000-23551 GCA_009176605.1 Armadillidium nasatum | reverse complement strand
TAAATATTGTATCTAGTAGAAGGACCTACTGAAACAATGTATAACCTGTAATTATACCTCTGAATAAAATTTTTGAATTGAATTATTATACTGTCATTATTATTATTATTATTATTATTATATTATTATTATTATTATTATTATATTATTATTTTATTATTTTTATTATTATTATTCACCAAATATTTTATACAAATTAATTTCTAAATTAAAAATATTAAATCTATAAGAAGAAAACTTTGTACTTTTATTGATTAAATTTCTTGAAAGTTACTTTAAAACCTTATTATAAGTACTTTTAAATACTTTAATGAAAGAACTCATTTATTTGTTAAAGTATTTTTATTTTTAATTTAAACCGATAAAGAACTTTTCAAAAGTTTTATAAACTTTAATGAATCAAATTTTTAGAGGTGGAAAAATTCATTAAATTTTTTTTTCCTTTTTCATTTAAGACTTTGAAGGGTGTTCCCAGCTTAAGAGGACAATCACGGCATGTTTCAACTTGCAAGTTTTAAGGTTATATATAAAATTATATATTTCCTTTTTTCCTTAAATATTATATAATAATCCTTAAGGATAATGAGTAGCATACATGAAAGAAGGACGTTACTCGTTCAAATAACCTACAAGAAGGTTATTATTATTATTATTATTATTATTATTATTATTATTATTATTATTATTATTATTATTATTATTATTATTATTATTATTATTATTATTATTATTATTTATTTATTATTATTATTATTATTATATTATTATTATATTATTATTATTATTATTATTATTATTAATTAATTATTATTTTATTATTTTATATTATTATATTAATATATTATTATTATTATTATTATTATTATTATTATTATTATTATTATTATTATTATTATTATTATTATTATTATTATTATTATTATTATTATTATTATTATTATTATTAAGACTTACTATTAATGTTATTATTATTATTAAAAATAACACTATTAATATTACTGTTATTTTTCCATTGCTTTTTCATCATTACTATTATCATTGAAATTGCAATAATTCCTGCTGATGTTTCTGAAATTAATGATGGGCATAATAATGTTATGAGTTATGATATAACAGTTATTATTTATATTATTATTATTATTATTATTATTATTATTATTATTATTATTATTGTTATCATTACTTTCATAATTATCTTTTTTATCTATGTTATTCTTGCCATCATTATTTCAGCTATTTTTTTATTTTTATTTTTATCTATTTTTGTTATTATTATAATTATAATAATAATAATAATAATAATAATAATAATAATAATAATAATAATAATAATAATAATAATAATAATAATAATAATAATAATAATAATAATAATAATAATAATAATAATAATAATAATAATAATAATAATAATAATAATAATAATAATAATAATAATAATAATAATAATAATAATAATAATAATAATTATAATAGTAGTAAAATAATAATGTTTTTGTTTTTACTGTTTTTAAGGAAATAAATTAGGTTAAGATTATTACTATTTATTTATAATGTATTATAAAACTTACAACATCTAATATTATGACTCATTTTAAGAACTTGATAAATAGTAAATATCGTTTTAATCGTTTTAAATACTATAGGCTCAATGCAAGGAATCGTTTCTCAAGAAACCCACTTCAGTTTTTAATGATAAATGAAAGTTTGTAGAAAGTTTTTGTAATTTTGGCACATTTTTTAACTGAATAATGAATAAAGATTAAAGAAAGATTAATATTATAGCTTGATAGTCTTCTAAATTACACTAGAGTTGAGGGGGAGGGAAAATAATAAGGTTGAAATAAAAGGGCACCATGCCTTGATACAGTGGATTTGAAAGTATAAATATCATTTGAAGTTGGGAAAAATAGATAAATGGAGTATATTCCAGACTTTATAAGTGGAATACATATGAGATAGTTCATAAAGGTTAAATTCTTAGGATAGAGAATTGGATAGAGAAAGGATGAAACTTTGTAGAAAGAAGAGTTCCATAAGCTTTCCTCAAACGAGTTTTGTACAACTAAAGAGTTCAGAGGATCAGTTTCAATTGCAAAAGCTATAGTGAAAGGACAGTGATAGAAGAGTATAAGGTAGGAAAGAAATTGGTGAGAGTTAGGGAGACTAGGAGAAGAGATGATTTCACCTTATCTAGGAGAGAAGTATTTGTGGAACTACCACAAATATGGCATTCGATATCGAAAGACTCCTGTTCAGAACCAGTAACAGGAGTAGTAAGAAGAAGCTCCAAAAAATTCTTAGAACACCTATCCCATTAGAGTTTGTTTAGAGTAAGATAATGTCATATTTCCAAGTAAGATCATGAGAAAAGGAAACGCTGAGAATATTAAGAACAGACGAATATTTGAGTTGTGGGTTTAGAAGATTTCATGTTTGGATGGAATGTTGTGTCGAACACAAGTTCAGAAAGTTCTAATTAAGAGCTGAAAATTCGAGATGTGTTCTCAAAAGAGACGATATTACCAGAAGTCAGCTGCTCCAAGACCACTCTCCTATCACTAACTGTTTAGTGGGTATATATATATATATATATATATATATATATATATATATATATATATATATATATATATATATATATATATATATATATATATATATATATATATATATATATATATATATATATATATCTGTACATGCAATTTACACTGTTTTTATAGGTGAATTATTTTTTTAGTTTATTTTCTTTTTTGCAAGCTGCTTGAACTGTTATAGCAATTTTATTATTTAATAAAGAGCAATTCACCCAATTTTTGAGACGGTCATCGTATACATTCATAAAAAGGAAGCTGAAGAAAAAAAAGAGAGGCAAGGAATCACTGATTGATTGTCAGCAACGTTTTCTGACTGGCAAATTGAAGGCCAATTTTCGAAGCAAATACCCTTGTGCATTCATGATGAATACCAAAATAAAATAATGTAAGGAAAAAAAAAGGAATTTTCATCAGGAATCTTCCTCGAGCTATCTTCCTAAAGGCATCTTCTTTAAGACATCTTCCGCACCGATGGCTAAAAAAGAATTTATCCTTTCTGCCTTCATGCATTTTAGATGTATTTATAAAACAAAAGTTATTTTACGTAGTGTAATGACCTCCAACAAAGTTATCAGAACACAAACACATGAACAGTATATATATATATATATATAATATATATATATATATATATATATATATATATATATATATATATATATATATATATATATATATATATATATATATATATATATATATATATATATATATATATATATATATATATATATATATATATATATATATATATATATATATATATATATATATATATATATATATATATATATATATATATATATATATATATATATATATATATATATATATATATATATATATATTATTATATTATATACATTACACCTTATCCCGCAAGATGCAGGGTGGCGTCAGTTGCAGAAACTTCATGTTCCTGCAACCGTACATGGGATGAGTGCTCTGGTA
>SEYY01012140.1:7500-17500 GCA_009176605.1 Armadillidium nasatum | reverse complement strand
TGATGGTTTCCATTATTATTATTAATATTATATTATTATTATTATTATTATTATATTATTATTATTATTATTATTATTATAATATATATTATTATTATTAATTATTATATTATTATTATTAATAATTAATATTATTATCTATAATTTATTATTATTATTATTATTATTATTATAGTATTATTATTATTATTATTATTATATATTATCTATTATTATTATTAGTATTACTATAATTATTATTATTATTATTATTATTTTTATTATTATTTTATCATTTTAACATTTAATTTTCACTGAATTTGGAAAACATTTATTGAACAAATAGGATATCAATAAAAAGATAAAAAGTAGAAGGTTTTGATAACAGAAGGATTGAAACAAAAATCAGAAATAGGTAAGAGAAAACAAGCAGAACCCTTGGAAAACACCCTGGATTTCGTGTCCACCACATCTATTTCATTCTTAATGTTTTTTTTTAGTTTATAAACTGCTTGTAAATTTTTGTTTCTCTTCGAATAGTTCTTATTTCAGCTATTTCGAGAAGTATTAATGAAGCACTTCATAGTTGGGCAAAGGCAAAATTTAGTCTTTACAACGCCCGGCATATAAATAGGAAAAGTGTGCAATCATAAAAATTGTGGAAATAGGAGACGGAAAAATGCGCTTTAAATCTATGTCAGTTCTGTGCATATTAGAATGAGTCATGGTAAAATGACCTTGCTGCTAATGTCCTAGTGAGTTCTGAAAAAAAGTTTTTCTTGTAAAAGAGATAGTATAAAGAAAATGATGCAATGGTTAGACGGAATGAGAAAGAAATAAGATATCAAGTGAGAGTGGAAGAATTAATGAGGCAGAAAGTCCTTGACTTCACCATTTCAGAAAAAAATTTATGGAGCCACCTCAAATTTGTGTTGCACACTCTTTGCAGAAACGAACGACACCCCATACAGAGCAGTTAACTAAGGTAAAGTAAGTTCAGAAGGGATCTCGAAATATCTAACTTCTTTGAAGATTTGCTTAGTGAGAAAAATAATGTGATCCTTCAAAGGCTGATCAAAGAGCGAAATTAATTGCCAAAAAATTATTATTAACCAGTCTAAAGTATGCCCTTTCAAAGATATTGTAGTTGTATGGAAAAATAGGTAAAGTAGATATATGAAAGAGTTAAGTTTATGAGGCATTCAAATCAACTAGGTTTTCTCTGTCCCAGAGAGAAAAATAAAAAGATCTAAAACCAGTTTCTCTAAGGCAGCCTCTTTGTATTAGCTTTTACTTTTTAAATTTCGAATAGTCATGAAGATGGAATCAGTAGCATAAGAGTGATAGGTGAGAGTGTAACAGACAGAGGTCTTAAGTGAAAGTTGAGACTTTGATAAACTAGTTGAATGTAACTGATCTTTTTTGGTACACAACAAATGATATTTTTTAAAAATAAATAGGGGACATTTACAATATATGCTGTAGGTTAATCAAAAGTCACTTAGATATAAATTACAGAAAGAAGTGTAGGTATCCAGAGAGGGGGGTTTAGAAATAATAGCTTTCTGCAAAACTACACAAAAGGTTTCGATAACCCCTCGTCACAGCAAAAGATCCACCATTATGCCGAAGAGCAGTGAAGGAAAATTCATCTAGTAGGATAAAGACTATCACCAGTAGAAAGTGATTTACGGAAGCCATAATATCAATCAGAGTTAAATTAAATTAATTAAATGCTCCAAATCTTAGTGTTTAATAATTCTGTTGAATGACCCAGTGAAACCAGCTTGAGGGAAAGAAAACTGATATGAAGAAATAGGTCAATAGGTCAAAATTAATAGGCAGTTTAAGAGCTCAGGAGAGAAGGCGTGTAAATAAATTTAGTTTGAGAACAAAAGGAAGAATTACCTCAGTGTCATTGATGCCTTATATTGATAAAGAATGAAATGAAAAATAAGGTTTAGCAGAAGGGAAGAAAGAAATGAGTATGAAAAGAAACAAAAGTGGGAAAGAGGATACGCAAAAATCCAGAAACAACCATTTCAAAAAGAAATCAGAAATATTATTATATTTTCAAAGTTTCAAAGGAAAGCATAATTTCACATTTAGTGTTGAGGAAATTTGAACGATTCATAGATTAAATATGGGGTAGAAATGGAGTTCAGTTAGTTAAAGATTACGTTAATTCTTGAAGGCAGCGTCTCTATCATGAACAGTATGAGAACAAACATAGTTAAGCCAAGATTTCTGAGCTTCAGTATAAGAGAAAAAAATATCGCAATTACTCCTGCGTGTAAGAGAGAGAATCACCTCGGTTGATGATTCTGGTATCTAGAGAGACCCTCTTACTTTGAAGAATTAATCTTCAATTAATCTTCAAGAATGTTGGAAGCCCTCTAACAATTAAAGCGTGGAGGAAGAGATAATTCAAAAGAGAAAATTTATCCTATTTTGTTGTCAACGGCCATCCCACGTTGAAAACACCGCTTATATCCATCGGCTAGTTTTCCCATCTTTCAGAAAAATCTTTCAAAGTATTGCCGCAGCAATATTTGAAGTGATTGGAAATCCTTGAAAATCTGAAATGGTTTAAGAAGCGGATACTAGGAAAATTAAAAGCATAATTGGAAAGATTGCAAATTTAAAAAAAACATTTATCATGTGAACTCACTAATATTACAATACTTTGTAAGAGTAGGTGAACATCACTAACTGTTCAAGATAGGTAGAAATAGGGATTTGGTAGGCTACTACTTCAGTTGTATCTTTTGTACTAGGATTGGTGGTGGTGAATTTTCTGATTCCCAAGAATAGTAATATTACAGAAAAAAAGAAGATAATGAGAACAAGTTTCTATTTTGTAGTTTTGATAATTGAAGAATCTATTAGTCAATTGTATTGCGAAATAAATAACAAGAACATTGAATTTTTATTTTTTTAAATTTGTGCTGTCAAGGAACGCCCAACAATTTTTAGTGCCATAGTGTTTAAATTGCTTTTAATTTGATTTTTTTAATACTTTTAATTGAAAGAGCAAGTAACATTTTTTAAGATAAATATTTGCTTTACTTTTTAAAATTTTTATTGCTATAGAGTCTAAAACCGTTAGTTTTTATTAGTGTGAAAGTTTTAAGAATTAGGTTCAAATGCATTAGTTCACATTATAATTTATAAGTGTTATAACAAATTTTGGTTAGTTGTCATTTGTGTTATTTTCAAGCCGTTACTTAGGTTATTCAATAGGTATTTTTTTTTTTTTTTTTTTTTTTTGTATTTAATTTAGATTTAAGATTTAAAGTTCTTTATTTTTATTTGCATAGAATAGCCTTTTATATTACAAATTTGATTCCATTTTTAAGTTTATTCATTCTAGTTTCTTTTTACAAAGTGTCCAATTTAAAAATGAGTTTGAGGATACGTGAGTTTTTATATACTTTTCCAATGTTCGATGCTTATGTGTTAATTTATAAACAAATATATTTTTAAAACTTGATAAAGATTTTCACTTTTTTATAATTTTTAAGGTAAAAAATATTAATCATTTATCATTATTAATAATATTAATAATATTATTAATATAAAAATATTATCATTTTCGTGGGTTTTTGTACACTTTTCCAATGTCCGATGCTTATATGCCAATTTATAGAATTAAACTTATATTTTTAAAACTTGATAAACCTTTCACTTTTTTATAATTTTTATGGTAAAAATATTAATCATTTTCGTGGGTTTTTGTACACTTTTCCAATGCCCGATGCTTATATGCCAATTTATAAAATTAAACTTATATTTTTAAAACTTGATAAACCTTTCATTTTCTTTTTTATAACTTTTTTATAATTTTTATGGTAAAAAATATTAATCATTTTCGTATTATCACAGGAAAAATAAGAAAATATCACCAGCATGTACCAGAATAACTAATATTTCTGTGAAGAAGGTGTTACTGAATGGTTTCTAAATATTTATTTATCAAATTTTCTTTTGAAATAATATCACATTTTTGTAAAATTAATTTAGGGACCATAAAATAACCTCAATTTGAGCATACGTGAGTTTTTATATACTTTTCCAATATTCGATGCTTATGTGTTAATTTATAAACTTAAATATATTTTTAAAACTTGATAAAGCCTTTCGCTTTTTTTTTAATAATTTTTAAGATCCTTTCATTACGGGTTTAAACTTTAGATTTAAGTTAATCATCTTTTATCTAAATTTAAAAATTTGAAGTTGTGAAAGTGAAACTACACAAAACAAACAAAGAAAATTCTCAGTGAAATCTTTAAAATCTTCTAAAAATTTTATGTCTATATTAAAAATTAATGAAATATATATAAGTATTAAGGTCAATAGATTACATCATATACTGAAAACTATATACACTATATCAAAATTTGAATAAAAAATCTTCGCCAACTATTTAGTATTTTTTCCTAAACGCTGAATTGCATGAAATAAGCCAAATAAGCCGTCGTGAATGAAAATATTAACAGCACCTCGTTGCCTCGTATGTATATAAATAAATAACTAAAAAAATATATACAGATACTATATATATATATATATATATATATATATATATTATATATATATATATATATATATATATATATATATATATATATATATATATATATAATATATATATATATATATATATATATATATATATATATATATATATATATATATATATATATATATATATATATATATATATATATATATATATATATATATATATATATATATATATATATATAATATATATATATATATATATATATATATATATATATAATATAATATATATATATATATATATATATATATATATATATATATATATATATAATATATATATATATTATATATATATTATATATATATATATATATATATATATATATATATATATATATATATATATATATATATATATATATATATATATATATATATATATATATATATATATATATATATATATATATATATATATATATATATATATATATATATATATATATATATATATATATATATATATATAGTATATATATATATATATATATATATATATATATATATATATATATATATATATATATATATATATATATATATATATATATATATATATATATATATATATATATATATATATATATATATATATATATATATATATATATATATATATATATATATATATATATATATATATATATATATATATATATATATATATATATATATATATATATATATATATATATATATATATATATATATATATATATATATATATATATATATAATATATATATATATATATATATATATATATATATATATATATATATATATATATATATATATATATATATATATATATATATATATATATATATATATATATATATATTATATATATATATATATATATATATATATATATATATATATATATATATATATATATATATATATAGAATGAAAAAAAGAGATTGCGTGCTAAACCTCAATAATACAGAGATGATCATTTTCTTGGAAAATTCCCTCACAAGGGAATAGAGAATACCCTCTCCTGATCACTATATCCTTTATGACTCTATTTATGACCATATAAATATTATCCTCAAAACATACATTTCTACAAAAATACACATGTGGAAATGCGAAATTGGTAAAGAGAGTGGAAGTTTGAGATACTTGAATTACAGCTAATAATAGGACTACTACTACTACTAATATTATTATTACTAATATTTCTACTATTACTTCTGCTACATCTTCGACTACTACAATTATTAGTGCAGAAAATAAAATAATAATGTATATTATAATGTAATAAAATTTCATTATTATTATTATTATTATTATTATTATTATTATTATTATTATAGTAATACTAATTTCTTATTATTATTATTATTATTATTATTATTATTATTATTATTTTTATTATTTTTGTTATTATTTTTTAATATTAACTATTGTTTTTACTACTTCTACCTACTACTAATACTACTACTACTACAACTATAATAATAATAATAATAATAAAATAATTAATAATAATAAGCTGCTCCAATATTGTTACGAATGATATTAGAAGTTAGTTGAACCAACTTGCCTCCATACTACCTCTCAATTGCTTTTAAACTGTTTATGTTTCAAAATAAAAAGAGAAATGTAAGATTGAGTCGTATGCATAAGATCGGATGGGTGAGGCGATGAAGACATCGTTAATGAAGTGTAAGTGAAAGATGGATAAAGCAAGATCCTGGGAAAAACAAGAATTTATTATTTGCTACTCTGCAATTGATGACATTGAATTCCTTGATGAAAAGTAAGCCTGAAATAAAGTTGTTTAGAGAAGGATTCAAGCCTAAATAGCGAAGACTAGAAATAGAGGTTTTGTAACATGCTCTATCGAATACTTTCATTGAGACTAGCAACACAATGAAAGATTCATCGAAATGGTGAATGGCAGATGAAGTTAAATATTTGAATAATAAGAAAGGAATGTTTATAGAATGTCTCTTTTATTGAAAGATAATGGTGGTCAAAAATAGGATTATACATTAAACTTTATAAATAATAAATATTAAGAAAAGAGAATAGGTTCAGTACTTCTTCTCTCTGAGATAAGTTGTTAAATGAGATCACCTTTCAGCTGTAGTGAGAAGACAGCCCAAACAATTCTATTAGTAAAACTAAAATATGCAATAACTTTGCTGACCACGGGGAAACTGCTTTCTTTAATGTAGGTTGAGAGAAAGTGAACAAAAGTTCCACATTTAATACAAGTTTAATACGAAAATCAATCGTAAATGTGTCGATGTGGAGAAGTAGTTGATCTGACGTAATCTGATGAAAATTAATGGCAAGTATTTGAATAAAATGATAAGTTTTAACATATACGTCGGGAGAAACAAGAAGAGATAAGGAGACAGAAGCAAAAGCTGCTTTTATTTGGATAAATGTCAGAAAGAGCTGCAAGAAGGTGAATTAAAAAGGTCATTGCAATTTAAAAATGCTAAAAAATATTTTAAAGTTTGAAACAATTTTTGTACGATTCAGGGAAGAAAAATAACTAAAATGTGTTTCGGAACAAACCTTAAGTTATGCGATATGCACATATCAAGCTACACTTTCCACTCAAATAATGTTCGCAATTAGAATTTCAAACATGCACCTTAGCAGGTTGAAAAGTTTTAATGCAAAAGTTCTATAAACATAGGGAGGATACAGAAAAAAAGAGGATCTAAAAAACCCAGAAGAGGCAGATTGAAATTATTTGAGAAAGGGTTAATAAGAATGGTTAATTTTTATTAGTACTTACCATGTTGAACTCATCTTAAATACGAATAAATATATGAAAAAAAATCTAGTTTTAATTAATAAAGCCAGTACAGACTTTGGCTGTAGCATGAATTCAGATATTGCAGAAGTGAACAAAATAGGAATTATTGTTTGCATGCTCAGACTCTTCAATTATGTCTAATAATATAATGGGATTTATGTGAGATGTTTAAACAGAGCAGCAATTTGAAGAAAGCAACTGAAAATTACGTTCATGAATGAAGAAAAAGACTTTTCATTTGAGCACACTGGAAGAACGTTAACGAGACACCTCCAACGATCATTGGTGTGGTGATACTGGAAGAATTGTAAAAATATGGGGAACATTGTTTTCTACGTCTGCCAGACTTGCGATTTAAAATAGAATCAAAAATAGAATTTGTACAGTGAATAGTAAAAGTAAAGCATGTTGATTAGAAAGAAAAAAAGAATGAATTCTAGACAAGCCTGGAAAAACTTTCAGTGTAAGGTTGGAAATTTGCTTGAAATCTCCTCCTACTGAGGTGCAAAAGATTGGAACCGAGGGAAACTATACTAAAATAATTCTTTAGAACAATGAAGAGATTTCATCAAATGGGGCCCCTTTTTATACACAAACACATTCATGGGTACATTTACATTCACACACACACACACTATATATATATATATATATATATATATATATATATATATATATATATATATATATATTATATATATATATATATATATATATATATATATATATATATATATATATATATATATATATATATATATATATATATATATATATATATATATATATATATATATATATATATATATATATATATATATATATATATATATATATATATATATATATATATATATATATATATATATATATATATATATATATATATATATATATATATATATATATATATATATATTTAAATGTCGCCACCACTAACGGGCAGAGCCCTTTCAAGGAGGAGGCATAATAAAAATATCAAAGGAAACACACATACACTCAAGTCTAAGTCATATCCCAAAGGTGAGCGGAGACGTAGGCTTTAAAGAGAGGAAGCTTAAATAGAGCAAGAAAAACAGATGATGGTAGGAAGTTTCACAAAACAGATGTATCTGGAAAGACGGAAGCCCCACAACGAGCTAGCCTTGAGTTTGGAGCACTCACTGATTGCTCATGCGCATGTAAGGCACTTCTTTTATTGCGAGAGCAACGCAACGGAGGTGGAATGAGAGAGGTCAACTCCCTCGAGCACCTGCCGTTGAAGTGCCTATAGAAAAAAGATAGGGCGCCAACGTCACGTCGTAGGGAAGAGGGCCAAGAAAGTTCGAAAGTAGAGGACAGTTTATTAGTCTTTTAGCCTTAGATTCAACCCTATCCAAAAGAATGGTAGAGCCGAAACCACCCCAAATGTGAGAACAGTACTCCATACAAGGGCGAATAAGACTCTTGCATAATAAGAATAGTTTCATAGACTTGAGGTAAAATACAAGTAAGAGCTATATTTCGACAATTAGAAGTTTCAGAACGGCTATCATTCTTCGGGATCGGCTGAACATATGCATGCTTTCAACATTTAGGAAAAGTATTAGTATAAAGGCATAGAGAGTAGAGTTGAACGAGAACAGGCCAACTCGGAAGCACACTCCCTCAAAACACGGGAGGAATAACGTCCGGATCACTAGCCTTTTTAACGTTTATAGATTTAGAATCCCATGCACCTGTTCATATGAAATTACAGGTAAGAAATGAGACTCCTAAGAGTAGGAGTGGGAGGAGGGATGCCGGAATCGTCTATGGTAGAATTAGATGAAAAAAAGGAGGCCGAAGATATTAGCCTTTTCAGCAGGAGTGTTAACTACAGAACCATGAGAGCGAATAAGACGAGGGAAGGAGCATTTTCGGAAGTTGTTGGAGATGTTTTTGGCAAGTGGCCAGAAATTTTTATCAGAGGAAGGACCAAGGAGGTCGGCGCACTTCCTTTTAGTGAAAGTACGCTTAGCTTGTTTAAGAATATTCCTGCAGCGATTCCAAGCAGAATGAAAATTAGTAAGAGTGATAGGAGAAAGAGAGTTTTTCCACGTCCTATACTCACTGTCTCTCTGCTGAATGGCACGAGAGCACACGCCATAGAACCATGGAGTTTGAGGAGAGAAAGATTTTGTTGAATAAGGAGTGAACTTGCTCACCCCATCAACGATCACGACTCCCACCTTTTCAGCAGACGCAGAAGCATCAACTTTTTAAAAGCAGGATTCATTCCAAGAATTAGCCCGATATATATATATATATATATATATATATATATATATATATATATATATATATATATATATATATATATATATATATATATATATATATATATATATATATATATATATTTAAAGTATATTCGTGATTTTGTGCCCGAAAAAGAGAGAGGGAGAGAAAAAATACGTAAAAGTAAATTTTCGTAAAAATTCTCGTCGCACATTAAAGCTGAACATTTGATTGACAAGAAATATTGATTCAATTATTTAGATATAAAAATGAAAAAATAAAGCAATGGATCTTGTTAGATATTGGAAGAACTATGCTCAATTTGGCTCATCTTTTATTCATCACTCCTCTCCAATGTTCGGTCTTATGTGGCAAATATGTGAA
>SEYY01012139.1:5000-12231 GCA_009176605.1 Armadillidium nasatum | reverse complement strand
TAGTACTGTAATTTCTTTCAGCTTTATTTAGAAGTCTGGAAGGTAAAAGCTATAGGTTTTTCTAAACCATCTTCATTGAGTTGGGCAAGGACACCCCCGACGCCATAATTGGAAGCATCGACACTCAGGATGAAGGGCTTAGTATAATCAGGAAAAGTTAAAGAAGGATCGAGAAGAAGCAACTTCTTTAATTTGTCATATGCGGATTGTTGTTCAATATTCCAAGAAAAAGGAACATTTTTCTTTAACAATTGGGTTAAAGGATGAGCAACATGACTATAATTTGGAATAAGGTGACGGAAATAGTTAAAGAAACCAAGAAGAGAACGAGTTTCTGAAACATTAGTAGGAATTCTAAAGCCTTTTAAAGCATCTAGCTTGACCGGATCTGGTGAAAGACCTTTTTCACTTATTTTAAAACCCAAATAAGTGACACTGTTTTTGAAAAACTCGCATTTTTCTAATTTAATGCGAAGATTAGCCTTTTGTAAGGCATGGAACACTTTGGTAAGACTTTCATAGTGATCATCCATATTTTTACTGAATATGAGACAGTCATCTATGAAAAGAAGACAATGGAGACCTAGTAAGCCTGATAAAGCCATCTCCATTGCTCTGCTAAAAACAGAAGGACTATTGGTAGTACCTTGAGGCATTCTAATTGGTTCGAAATGACCTCTGGCAGTAGAAAATGCTAGGTATTTTCTAGATTCTTTCTCAACCATGATGTGAGTGAATCCAGAAAGAAGGTCGATAGTACTGAAAACTTTGGAGTTTCCAATAAGAGATAAGCTTTCCTGTATATTTGGAAGAGGAAAGCGGTCAGGAACGGTATGAGCATTGAGCTTTCGATAATCGAGGACGATACGCACCTTAGTGGTGTTTTTCTTTGGAATAACTAGTAAAGGTGAAGAAAAAGGTGAAGAACTAGGTTCTATGTAACCTTTCTGTAAGTTATCTTCAACCCATTCATCTATAGCTTGAAGATACTTATGAGGATGATGGTAAGGTGGAGTATAAATGTAGCTAGGGCTAACATCTTTTAGTTTAACGGTGAATTGAACTAGTGAACATAAACCAACGGGGTCGTTCTCTAGAGAAATAATGTTCCTATGTTTAACCAGGAAGTCCAACATGTCATCAAGTTGTTGGGGGTTTTGAAGAACATAGGTATCGGTAGATTTCGCAGAACGTGAAAGAAGGATTTCTTTATACACATTTCTTATTTCAGAATCGGAAAGGTTTTTAGAAGAGGTTACAGAATTTATAGAAGAAGATTTAGTGGTAGTGGAAGAATTAGGTTCAGTAATTATGATAGAAGAAGCGGTTGTTAAATAAGTATGAGGATCTAATTGGATCTCATTATTACCTAAATTAAT
The DNA here is from genome assembly GCA_009176605.1 of Armadillidium nasatum. Classification (NCBI taxonomy): domain Eukaryota; kingdom Metazoa; phylum Arthropoda; class Malacostraca; order Isopoda; family Armadillidiidae; genus Armadillidium; species Armadillidium nasatum. The sequence continues at coordinate 10,852 of SEYY01012139.1, read as the reverse complement.
ACACTCTAAAAAGATGTAACCGTTATCGCAATTACTAAGGATTGAACCTATGAAAAAACTTCCTATGTTTCTAAAATCTTGCCTATTTTCGGTAAGGAGGGTAAGGTTATCAGGTGGATAAGTATGAATATCGGATTCCACTTTAGTACGTAAAACATACTTAGAATGAGGTAATATTTTAGTATATTCGGTAGTATACACTTTATATTTAATAGAATCATCTATTTCTAAATTATTTGCAAAATATATTGGATTATTTGGCATAGGAGGTTGATAAGAATTAGACGATATAATGGTTTCGGTTTTAGGAAATATATTTGTTTGTTTAAAACCTGATGAATTATCAGAAACAATAATACCAGTGTTTCTGGTATTTTCAACACAAGAATTTTGATTTCTTGCATGGGTAATAGGTATTAGTGGTATATTTAAAAGTTTACTTTTATGTTTTAAGTATGATACTTTTTCTGAGTAATCTAAAATTAAAGGTATTTTAGATAAATTGTCACAACCAAGCAATATTTTGCCAGGAAAAGTGCAACAATTATCTTCTACGACTATAAACTCGCAGAAGTATGGAATGTGTTTTATATACACTTGAAAAATGGTTTTACCATACACTATCAATTTATTTCCTGATATTGATTTTAATACTACTTTAGTTTTCAACAGTTTTCGGTTGGTTAGGTTTTGTAGTGGATTTCCTTATTTTATTAAATAAGGATAATTTGACTAAGCTACGTTGAGCTCCTGTGTCAAGGAATGCAACGTCATCATATGAATGCTGATGAGATATTACAATTGGTATACCATATATACAAGGTGAAACATGGTTAATTTGAGAATATAAAGTATTAAAATCAGGAGAAATAGAAGAGGTATTTACATATGATAGGTCAGGTATGTCGATATTTGACTCAGGTTCTGAATCAAATTCAGACTCGGATTCAATTTTGGATTCAGGTTCGGATTCTGGTTCAGATTCTGCCTAAAGATAGTTTACATGGTAATTTGGATTCAAGGAATTATTGGATATATTTTCGGAGTTATTAGTTATCATATGACTATGACCCAGGAAAGAAGGATGTGGAAGGATCTGAGGGTCATTCGGAGGATAATCCTTCCCCCTATTTAAAAATTTGGTTCTGGGAATTGTTCGTTATAAGGGTATGGTGAGTTTGGTCTAAGAGGTTGAAGTTCCTGTAAATTATTCTCAATTTGGGATAGAGGATAATTTTGGGATTGAGGATAATATTCAGGGAGGTTTTGAGGTTCTTCTGAACTTATGTTTAAATTTTCTAAGGGAAGATTTTCTTGCATATAATGCACTTGGTTAGAAGAAGGTCGGTAAGTTCGAGAAGATCTCTGAAAAGAATTAGGACGCGATTGCCTATTTTGTCTGGTATGGTTTGGATTATTCTGAGAAGATTGATTCTGGTTTCCTCTTGATCTAGAGGTAGAGTTAGATCTTTTTTGTTGAGATTGGTTTAATATCTCTTTATTTGGTAAGATGTATTGTATTCTTAAAAGAGCTTCTGGAGTTCGGAAATTCCATCTAGTGTTTGCACACTGAGGTGTTGAGCCTCTCTGGTGATATGCTCTACAAGAAGAACAATAAATTTTGAATATACATTTATCAGTGTAATGTCCATATCTTTCACATTGAAAACACTTTGGTGTGGTGTTAGGATCAATTTGGGTTTGAGTTTTAGGACCAAATTGGATTTTCTTATCCTTGTATGGTTTTGGTTTAGGAGCAGGTTTTCTAGTGACTTGTGAGTAAGATTGGACGTTCGACACAGTATTTTCTCTATAAGATTTAGAAGATGATCTATTTTTAGGAGTGTTAAAGGGATTTTCTAAAATGTTTCCGGTTTTTGACATATATTCTCTAATTTGTTCAGGATATTCCAAATTAGCGTTAAAGAACTGTACAACTTTTTGTTTGTGTTCTGGTGGTGCACAATCATAAATAGTAGCAAAAATTATGATCCTTTTCATTTTTGGATCAAATCTTACTCCAAAATAGTGATCTGTGCTAGTTTCAAAGTCGTCTATGAGCTTTTGAATTTGGGAACAAAACACTTGGAGAACAGTGTCTGACTCCCATTGTATGTCTATATTGAGACCAAGATTCAAAACTCGAATTAGCAGTGAGAGGGTTCATAACGTTTAACAAACCTTTAGAAAAAGCTTGCCAAGTAGTCGCATTCTTTATTTCGGATGAGTTTTGGATTATTTCAAATGCTGTACCACTTGAATCTACAAAGCGCTGATATGCAACAAGCTTTTCATGATCATCGTATATTTTCTCTTCTTTAAAGAAAGCGTCAATCATAGAAAGCCATTGAGGTGCAGAGATTCCCTTCCATTTAGAATTTAGCTGTAGTAGTAGTAAAGGTAGTAGTTGTAGTAGTTGAGGTAATAGAAGTAGCTGTGGTAGTAGAGAGATCAATAGCTATAGTAGTGGTAGGAGTTGTTAAATTTTGTTGATCAGTGTTAATTGTACCATCAGAATCATTAATTGATTGTTGCTCATCCATTTTATTTAAACTTAATCGTGGAGTAGGAAATGGATGTAATGGCTTTTTGTCGAACAGGTTTTATCAATTATTAAATAATATATATATAATATATTATATATATATATATATATATATATATATATATATATATATATATATATATATATATATATATATAATATATATATATATATATATATATATATATATATATATATATATATATATATATATATATATATATATATATATATATATATATATATATATATATATATATATATATATATATATATATATATATATATATATATATATATATATATATATATATATATATATATATATATATATATATATATATATATATATATATATATATGGTTAAGGATATTTACTTTGTAAAAGATGAAGCAAGAATGAAGATAAGTTCCTCTATTGCTCCTTGGAATACTGGAAGATGGTGGCTCGTTATGATTGATGGGATCAGTTCACACTGTCTGGTTAATCAAGGTTTCACAGCAGACTACCTTTAAAATATGATATATATATATATATATATATATATATATATATATATATATATATATATATATATATATATATATATATATATATATATATATATATATAAATTATTTTTATTTAATTAATATAATTAATATAAACTAGTTATATTATCAACTATTATTAATTAAATTGAATGAATTTATTATATTGAAAAAAAAACAGTTTTCCAAAGTTCAAGGAAACAAAATTTTTACTTAAATTTGGTAATGGTTTCCTTTATGTCCAGGTAAATAGGTAAGATAGTTGATTCAATCCAGGTAAGAGAATTTCTGTTCCTTGATAAGATATCCTCAGGTGTTTAGGTGAACTTCTTCTTGAGAAGAGGAGTGGTCAACAAAATCCTTCTGGAGATCGAATGATTTTGGAAATGTCTCTACGTCAATTGAATCGATGAGAGCTCGAAATGGTGAATTGGATGAATCTAATGCAGGTATGGATTATGGATGATAAGCTGCTATGGATCCACGATAGCAATCAATATGTTATAAATGTATGGGTTATTTTGAGTTATTTCAACCAGAGTCGTCAGAAAGAAAAGGAAAAAAATTTATGTTTCCGATGTCAGATTAACTTTTAATCGCTGGTTACTACTTAGTTACTGAAGGTGGTGGATAAGTATACAGAAATCGGTGGTAGTATACATGTATATATATATATAATTTTTTTTTTTTCAAAATATTTGAAATTAAATCTGCGGGTTTTATCCTATAAGGTTTGGCGATATTCAAATCCAGTGAATTTTTGGATTTGTAAATTATATTTTGAATTTATGTAGAAATTCAAATATTTGGTATGGATTCAAAATATAGGTAAAAACAATATTTTGAAACTAGGAGGACGTCTCCCCCGGTGAGAAAACACAATGGTAGGAATGGCAAACCTTATGGTGAAAAGGCAAAAATGTCCCAACGAAAAAGACGAGGGAAAATTGCAAAAATATAAAAAAAATGGAAAAATAACACAGGAAAAATCAAAATTCGAAAAGCTAACACAAAGATACAGGAACGACTGGCATAGGGTTCGCCATCTTTACTGCTTGTTAGTCAGGATAGTATATGAAATAAATCTAAGGTAGTTACTCACCAATGTTTGGTCTAATAAATCTGTAGCGCAACGGGATATGATAGAGTAGATATATTAAGCTGACTGTAAGCAGGTAAACATCTATCTTGTTACTAATGTTACTCAATAATTTATTAGTTTAAGATGAATAATAATTGCAATATATATTTTAGGTATGAAGAATAAAATCTATAAAAAGAATTTTATTTAAAGTAAGAAATATATATATAGACATGCAATTATTCTATGGAATAAAATCAGAAATGAAATGAAAATTGTTAAACAAAATTTTCATTTCCAGACCACTAACTAACGGAATCAAAATTGTTAGACAAAATTTTTATTCCGATGCTACTAACGAAATTAAAAATTATTAGACAATAATTTTATTCCAATTATCTAACGACTCTGATTGAAATTTATAATTTAAAGACCCATTTTATTTATTAACATACTAGTCCTAAAAAAAAGGAAAAAAAATTACATGTAGAAAAAAATATTTAAAGAAAATTTTTTGTCCCTTTACAATATAATTTTTATATCAACATTAAAGATATATATATATACTATATATATATATATATATATATATATATATATATATATATATATATATATATATATATATATATATATATATATATATATATATATATATATATATATATATATATATATATATATATATATATATATATATATATATATATATAAGAAAACATTATTCTCACCTCAACAATTTTGTAAAGTAATACAATTTTTCTAAGTCCACAATTTTCAAGTAATTGGTTTTATAAAATAATATATAATCTCAGCTGTAATATAATTTTGATAAGAAAAATATAACCAACATATATAATATATATATATATATATATATATATCATATACATAATAATAATAATAATAATAATAATAATAATAATAATAATAATAATAATAATAATAATAATAATAATAATTATCATTATCATTACTATTACTGAAATTCAACACAAAACTCTGCTACATGTCAACCTTTCAAACATCTCTCGCAAACTGAGTGTTCTCAGTATGAGAAGACTCGAGTGTTCTCGGTAGCCTATCATGTTTAGACTCTGTTCTAGACTCCTCCCATAGGCGAGTTCGTTGCTTTGTCCGATGCTCTCTCTCTCTCTACCTATCTCACATTTTCTTTAATTCTGGCTCACTCTCTCTCTCTCATTCTCTTTAATCTCTACGCTATCTTTAATTCTGGCTCACTCTCTCTAATTTCACTCACTTTAGTTGTTTACAAAAATCTATTCTAAAACTGCTAAGTCAGGTCGTAGACTTAGAGGCAACTGACCAAATTTTGTGGACTATGAGGATAGTTTTTGTTTTCTCAGAATAAAATATTTATTATTTATTTATTATATATATATATATATATATATATATATATATATATATATATATATATATATATATATATATATATATATATATATATATATATATATATATATATATGGTAATTTTTAAGTGTACAGAAGCTTTTTTTTCTTTTTCTTTTTTCTTTTTTTTTTTTTTACTTAGCTGAACTACAAAGATGAAGTGATTCAAATTAAATGTTTTAAAGTAAATTGAAGTATGGGAAATAATTTTATTAAAAAAAAAAAAAAAAAAAAAAAAAAAAAAAAAAAAAAAAAATAATTAATTTTAAACTGGGAATGT
>SEYY01012138.1:15000-22586 GCA_009176605.1 Armadillidium nasatum | reverse complement strand
ACTGATAAACCGAAAAAAATCATATTACAATCATTTCCTCTATGTAGGTAGGCTTAATAGAAAAGTAGAATTCCTAGTTTCTCTCTTGAGAATTATTAGACCTGTATCGGTATCGGTATGGTATCGGACATTTTTGCCGATACCGATACCGATACTGAAAAGGTCCGATACGATACCGATATCGGAAAATATGCCGATACTTGCCGATACCGATACTTCACTCCATCCCTAATATATATATATATATATATATATATATATATATTATATAATATATATATATATATATATATATATATATATAATATATAATATATATATATTATATTATATATATTAACAATAATTTAATTTCGTAATTTGATATTCTATAATCTATATTTTAATTTTTTCCTTTTACATTCGTTTTTAATTAAGCCATATATTTTTTTGTGTACCCCCAATCGATAGCAGGCGTACCCAGTTGGGAACCGCTGCGCTAAATGATAATGTCTTTGAAATAAAACAAAGTGAAGATAATTATATATATATATATATATATATAATTAATATATATATATATATATATATATATATATATATATATATATATATATATATATATATATATATATATAATATATATATATATATATATATATATATATATATATATATATATATATATATATATATATATATATATATATATATATATATATATATATATATATATATATATATATATATATATATATATATATATATATATATATATATATATATATATATATATATATATATATATATATATATATATATATATATATATATATATATATATATATATATATATATATATATAATTATATATAATATATATATATATATATATATATATATATATATATATATATATATATATATATATATATATATATATATATATATATATATATATAAATAGACATACATATATATATATTGTAGCCGACAGAGCTTCCCGCAATTTACTGTAATTTTTATACTGTGGTTTTTTTTTTACTCTTCTTTTTTATATTTGTGAACTAGGCTATTAGATACCGCTTTTTTCTACCGACTTCTTGTTTTTGTGATCAGCGTGTATACTTTTCAATATTTTTCGTTACAACTGTAATCAACTTCATCTGTTGCAACATCAACTAGTGTTTTTCAGATATTACAGTGTATCATACAATTACCACCATATTGCACCTCAAGCAATATTTTGTTTACCAACACAGGTGAGAATTAGGTTCTAAATAGCCATAGTTGACATCTTGTTATTTTCTTGTTTTATTAGTATTGACCATTGCAAAGGATTTTAGTTTGCATTCCTTTTGTTTATATCCTCCTTTCTTATCTGCACAGTGTCTGCAGGGTATCCTTACCACATCAGAAGGTGCTGCTTGAATACCAGTCATCAGTGAAGTCTGCTTCCTTCTCTGGGTATTACCAGGCTGACACTAGGTATTATCAACATTATTATTATTATTATTATTATTATTATTATTATTATTATTATTATTATTATTATTATTATTATATATATATATATATATATATATATATATATATATATATATATATATATATATATATATATATATATATATATATATTATATATATATATATGTATATAATATATATATATATATATATATATATATATAATATATATATAATATATATATATATATATATATATATATATATTATATATATATATATATATATATATATATATATATATATATATACTCTCCATTTTTTATATATTTTAATTTTTGCATTTGTTCATGTGAATGACCACAATGCAGATCCTTGATGCTAGTGTGGGATAGTGTCAGAGATGTGTGTTGTGATATTCATGTGGACACATATTTATTTTTGACTATCATCTTTCAGATAGGGTTTTTGTTGTTTTTTGTCTGTGTGTCATTGGCATGCTTCTGTTCTTGTTGAACCAGCCAAAGTCATTATTTTTGTATTAAAATTAAGAACACCATCCAGCCTTCATTATTTCTCCTTTGCCTACCATCTAAGCACCATAAACCACCAACCCATAATATATTATTAGAAAATCCTTATATTTTAGATTTAAATAAATATCTTATATTTAATTAATAGATAAAGCTATATAGTTTTCACCAAAAAATATCAAAATACGCCATAAAGCTAGATACCCATTTTGAATGGCAACGCTAAAAAAATGTTGTTGACTTTTTTGATTATGTTCGAGTTGAGTTAGTTTTACTTTTAACTTGAATTGTATTTTTGACTAGACATTTCCTGTATAATTGGGCCTGAGTTTTTTGAGCAGAGTTAGAGAATTTCTTGCTTGTTTGGGTTGGAGTTATGTTCCTACTTGGCTAAAATTTAACTAATTTACTATGTAGCCTAGCAGGGCTTTCCTCGTCTGACGTCATTTTAAAATTATACGAGGGCTTTGGAACCGACTTTCGCTTAGAGCGCTGCTTTTGTTTTACGGGTAAACGAGGTTGAAAAGAAAAGGAAGCGCACCCTTTTTTTTTAGCCGGCAACGAGGATACACGCATTTTTTTCTGTAGTTCTATTATTATTGATAATAAGCGTTTTGCGTCGCATACAACAATTTTTATTAACTACAGCACGCTCCCACTTAGCTTCCGCGTTCAGAAGTCACATTTCCTTTGGCCTATTATACTCCCCATGATAGACATCAGGCAGCAGAAGATCCCCTCTAGTCTCTAATTGCAAGGTCTGCAAAGCAAACTACTAGACAGGGTTTCAGTCTTGCATATTGTTGTTATTTCTGGTTGAATTCCATGTTGTTATTTTGGTAAAAATAAACGAAAAACTCAGCCTTTTTACTTCATCCTGATCGTAGATATCCATTTGTGGTGTGTGGACCTTCAACAACTTCTACACACCATCACTATAGGGGTCGCATCCACCCCTATAACTACTTCAACATTTTCTTATGAGCTTACACCAATATGCCGAATATCCAAGTTTAATTACTTAGGAAACAAAATAAATCCCCTTAGATCCCCTTTAATGTTTAACAATTTGCAGAACATTTTAAAAGGTGAGTTCATTATTAATTTCTTTTATTAATTGTAGGTTAATGTAATAGAATTAGGTTTATTCTTGGTATAGCAGCAACATATCTGCTAATAAGCGTTTTCAGGGGTTTCAGCGCCACAGAAAATCCCAACACTTTTCCTAAGTAATTAAAGTTTAATAATTACTTGTGATTATCTAAATGCTTAGATAGACCCGAAGTCTATTGGATTAGCCTATTTTATTTGTAATTTTACTCACCTTTTGCTTAATTAAGTTTTCTTGATTACTTTGGATTTACTTTAACTTTGATAAAGGCTTATTAATTTAAATTTTACTGTTTAAGAAATTGAATTACTTACTAATTTTAAATTTTACTGTTTAATAAATTAAATTACTTATTAATTTTGAAATGGTGGAATTTGATGAATGCCAATCGTTGAGCCGTTCTTTTATTAACTAAAGAGAAGATTTAAAAAATCGTGTAAGGTTGATTTTAAATAAAATTTAAACTTGTTCGAGCGAATCATTTATAAAAGATACAATAGCGGAGGTAAAAGGTTATCTTAAATCCCTAGAGAAATTAGATAAATATATATTGTCCTATATATATAAGTTTGATTCATTGCGTGAACTTTACCTTAGTGATCGTGATACGTCATTTCAGTATAAAATTGATACCGAGGAAAAAATTATTTGATTGCAGATAATTTAGCGAAATCTAGCAGTCCCTCCCTTACTAGCACAGTATCTGTCCCACCTATTACCAATCCCCATGAATATGCAACTTCTAACAACAGTGTTAGGCCTATTCTTAATTTAGATTTGTTGGTAAATACCAAAGAAACTCCCATTTTGATAAGTGAAATTGTAGATAGTGATATTGATAGTAGCTTGAATTGTAAATTTGATGATAATGTTGATAAAGTACCAGTACTAATGACTTTAGATACTAGATTTGAGCACAGCTGTAATACTAGCCCTAAAATTGCAGAAACTCATATAAACTTCAGTTCTCTGCATAATGCTGGTTCTGATGTACCTGATTTAGTTTCTCCCCCAAAAAAATCTGTCTTTCTTGGTGCTTTTGATAGTAAATTTGAACAATTTGGTTTAAAAATGAGCTTTGAAAATTTAAAACTGGGACATACTATTAACTCATTGCTTGATTTGCATGACTTTAAATATTTTATTGAATTAAATGCTTTTATGAAGGTAAATGTGTTACAACCTTTATCTCCTTTCAAAATTGAAAAATTTATTAATATTGTTTGCTTTGAAATTGATCAAAATATGTTGCCCATTTGGGAAATTGCCAATTTACTTTATACTACACAATTACCTAGTAAATTTAACTTTTATTGGGAGGCTGATCCTCTCCTCTTGCTTTATTATTTTAAAATTTTGCCAGCAGAATTTTCTGCACATAATGAAAATATCCAAGTGACTTTTTATATTTTTAAATATTGGTTTGCTGAAGTAGCGGATATTATTCATTACAAGTGTGCTTTGCTTTGCTTTATATGGTACTGTCTAGGTGCCAATTTTAAAATTGAAATTGAATTTTTGAGAATTGTATATAATGCTAAGCCTATTTTATCATTTGTTGAACATGTTAATTTAGTGTGCGATGAACATACTTTCCTCCATCATTGTAGAATTTCTAAGTTTCTTCATTTTGATTTTGTTATTTTAAATGCTATATTATTGAGGGAAATACATCTTAAACAAATGCTTGTAACCTATCTTAAAATTCCTGAAGTTTTAAGTACTTTGTAGTATTTAATTTTAAGATATTTTTTAATTTATTTTAGCATTGTAAAGATTACATTTAATTTAATTTTGTAGGCTTTGCATGGTAGAAATATGCAAATGCTAGATTGATTTTGACTTTATTGATCTAAAATTTTGATTCTTGCTTAATTTAAATTGAAATTGAAATTTAAATTCTTGTTGTGGGAGATTATTAGAAAATCCTTATATTTTAGATTTAATTAAATATTTTAAATTTAATTAATAGATAAAGCTATATAGTTTTCACCAAAAAAATATCAAAATACGCCCTAAAGCTAGATACCCATTTTTGAATGGCAACACTAAAAATGTTGTTGTTGACTTTTTTGAACATGCTAGGGCACTTGCTGCTTTAACTTTGACCACGTTGGTAATAAGATAGAAAATGTAAGTGAGTTATAAAAAGTAACATCCCCACATCGATGATAATCTTCCAGAACGTAATGTATTAACTATTTAAATTACTTGTAGCCAGTGGCGGCTCGTCTATATGGGCTCCAGGGCTGCAGTCCCTCCAAATTAAAAATACCAGGCGTAGGATATTGATATAAATATGAAATTTTTGTCATAGAAAAGTGATTTAAATTCATTTTTTTAACAACTTAATACATAAAAAGTATAAATCAATAAAGAAAATAAGAATTAAATGCATTTTGCAACTGCAAATTTTTGGGTACATTTTTTTTCATGCATTGCATTATATAAAATATGGGCTCTAAAATCGGAGTCCTTAGTTAGGCCAAATTGTTAGTTTTTAAATAATAAGACAGATGTGGCAACTTACGAAAAAAATAATGCCAAATTGCAATAGCAGTTTTTATGAAGTTGCTAGTTTGTCTTTTTGTCCTTTTAAGTACAGATCATAAAGAATTTAAACAGACTAAAACAGTTGTTTAAAGTACCATATCGAGGCAGGTTATATTTTTTTCTTGTGGAAGAAAAATTGCAAGATTTATGTTTTTTTTCTTGTTCGATATATATATATATATATATATATATATATATATATATATATATATATATATATATATATATATATATATATATATATATATATATATATAAAACATTATGGCCAGACTGCACTTCTACATACTTAAATATTACAAAAACTATAACATTATTTGGAATCCTTGCAGAATTTTAAGTAAGAAAAATTGAGAAATAGAAAAAAAAATCTTATAATAATTTTAATACGTACGTAATAATTGTTTTTTTAATATGTTAAAAGCCCTCGTACCCTTGGCAGAGTCTGTTTTTGTGAGATAAATTTTCCAATTTTGAAGGAAGATAAATTTAGCGATTGAATAAGAATAGTGTAAAAAAATGTGAAATATATATAATTTGGTATGAAATGGCAGTATGCTTTTAAACCCAGTAACTTATTCAGAACCATCAGGTACGTTTGAAATTATATATATATATATATATATATATATATTATATATATATATATATATATATATATATATATATATATATATATATAAACCTGCAGCCCCTCCTTGCCAAGTTTACACGAGCCGCCACTGCTTGTAGCCTTATAGTAGTTATATATACTTTTAACCCTTAAAGTAGGATCTTGGAGCTTTATAAAGGGAATAAAAGTTCGTGTAATGGAATTTACGTCAGAAAAAAAGTGTAATTTTATTATAGTTATCCTAAGAACAGCGGAGATCAAGATATTCAGAAATTAAACGTGCTTTGTGAGCAAAGTTCATAACAAGACCAGTAGAAATTATGGGAGATGAATTAGGAGTAAGTAAATGATTACTAGAGACGATGACATTTGAAGAAACATGTTTAACAAATGAACAAGTAAGACAAGAAGATTAAATGAGAATAGTTTCCATTTTATCTGAAAGAAAAACGATTAAAATTTTAGACTTAATATTAAGTTTATTTATTCTTTTTTTATTTTTTTTTACAGAACGCCACCACTCAAGGGCAGAGCCCTTTTCAAGGAGGGGGCACACACACAGGGAGAAAACTCATTTAAACGCACACACCTACCGCACAGCCCTCAGGTGGGAGCAGACGGAAGCCTTGAAGAGTGGAAGATTAAATGCAGGAAGAAAAATAGATGATGATAGAGAATTCCACACGATTTTGATTTTCAAAATCAAATTCACGATTTTAAAATCAAAATCATGATTTTGATTTTGATTTTAAAATCAAAAAATTCTAGCTAATTTTGATTTTGATTTAAAATCACAAAATTCTAACTGATTTTTATTTTGAAACTACATCAAAATCACTATAAAAAACTTATAAAACAGCTGATGTCAAACGATGTAAAATTAAAAGAACTACTTTTCTTTTTCTGGGCTATGATCGCTTTGGGACAGTCCTTTTCAGTCGTTTCCTTTTTTCCTTATGTGATAACTTTTTTCCTTTCGATTATCTTTCTTCCCCTTTTTTTATGAATTAAAATAATTTGAAGGCCTCTTGTAATGTTATTGGTTTAATTTCAATGTTATCACGAAATAATCGAAACTCCAAAAAACAGAGAGAGAACTAGTTTTATCTTCTCAGTTAGCATCGCTACAGGACAACCCTATTCAATGTTGTCTCTCCCATGTTTGTGATAAATCTTATTTTATTTTAGTCAATTTTTACCATTTATAAAAATTTAATTAATCAAACCTATGGCTCAGGAAAGGAGCCTCAGAGTTGGTGAGGATATAACCAAAAATTGTTCTATAGGGCTCCAGCTACATCCACAGCTTCAAAGTTTATGAACTCTGG
>SEYY01012138.1:0-5000 GCA_009176605.1 Armadillidium nasatum | reverse complement strand
TTAATCTTCCTTTACATGTGAATACTCATTTGAATTCAAATATTTGTTCTCAAAATATGTCAAATAATCATTTAAATATATCTCAAAATGCTCAAAATAATTCTCTTTTATCTCATTTTGATCATAATTATTCAACTCCAGATCATGTTAGTGAAGATATTTTGTCAAATAGTCATGATGAAAATCAATGCTTAGTTGGAAGTGTTTACATTGATGATAATTTTCAGTATAGAATGTATTCAGATGAATCATGTATATACTTGAACCATATTCAGTATATGTTTTATCTGTTAGGGTAGAATCTAAAGCAAAAACATGTCCTCCTGATGATTTATTTATAGTTTCTGAAAAGAATTCTTTTTCAAGTATTTTGTTTGCCTAATACTTTAAGTAAAACAAAAGATAATTTAGCTTTAGTTCAATGTGTCAATATGAGTAATAATAGTTTTACTTTAGATAAAAATGTTCTCTTATGTAACGCGCATCCTTTAAATTATAAGGTAGAAGTTTCTACAGATATAGATGCTGTAACATGTTCAGAAGGTTTATCTGATAGTCAATTGAAAGATGTATATAGGAGAAATTCTTCTTTCGAAATCTGCGAAAGAATTTGATTTTGTAGTTTTACAGGATGAAAACCAGTTGGATAATATTTTAGATTTCTTAGTTAAGCATAAAAATGCCATAGCTTTGTCAGATGATAGAGTAGGTTTGTGTAAGTTGAATAAGTTCAAATTAGAATTAACTTCCAGATGCTCCCAGAGTTATTTACACTCCTAACTATAAGTTACCGCATAAATATCAAGAAGATATCAATAATTGGGTAAATGATTGTCTTTCTAAAAATTATATAGAGAGTTCAACTAGTCCTCATTCCTCTCCAATGTTAGTAATACCAAAGAAAGATGGTAAACAACCTAGAATAGTTTTAGATTTCAGACATCTGAATAGGTTTACGCTTCCGGAAAGATTTCCCGTTAAGTAACATTCACGAAATATTTTCAAAACTTGGTGAAGCTAAAGTGTTCTCTACCTTTAGATCTTTTGTCGGGTTTTTATCATATTGAAGTCGAGGAAGATAGTCGTAAGTATATGGCTTTTTCGACACATAGAGGTCATTATCAACCTGTACGAATGCAGATGGGTCTTAAAAATGCTCCAAGTTGTTTTTCTCGTACAATGGAAGTTAGCTCTTTCAAGTGTTTTAGGTATAGGTGCTCTCTTATATCTAGATGATATTATTGTTTATTCTAAGGATATCGAATCTCATTATAAAAATTTAAGTTCTGTTTTTAATTGTCTCATAAAGTCTAATCTCAAAGTCAAGTTAGAAAAGGCTAATTTTTTTAAACGCTCATTAGTTTTTTTTAGGTTTTCAAGTAGGAGAATATGGAATTTCTGCCGATCCCACGAAGCTCACAGTATTAAAATCTTTTTCTCAACCGACTGATGTTAATTCAGCACGTTCATTTATTGGTTTTGTGTCATATTTTAGGCATTTAGTCCCTAATTTTAGTGTAATCGCAAGTCCAATTACCTCTCTTTTTAAGAAAAATGTTGAATTTATTTGGGGTTTAGAGCAACAAAATGCTTTTAATACTCTTAAAGAAAAGTTGTTAGTGGAACCTTTGTTAAAATTTCCTGATTATTCAAAGGAATTTATTGTTTCTACAGATGCTAGTGGAATAGGTTTAGGATGTTGTTTATCTCAATTAGACAGTAATGGTAAGGAGAAACCGCTTTCTTTTGCATCTCGCATGTTGAGTAAAGCTGAAAGGAATTACTCTACTATAGAAAGGAGAAGCTCTTGCAGTCACATGGGCTTTATCAAAGTTTCGTACAACTATTTTTGGTTATCCTTTAACGATTAAAGTAGATCAATTACCATTAGTTCAGATATTTAAAAGTAAAGATTTAAATAATAAGCTAGCTAGATGGGCTATGAAAGTGAATTCTTTTAATCCTAATTTTATTTACATTCCAGGTAAATCAAATATTATTCCTGATTATTTATCTAGGAACCCTCCTGTAGATATTAATTCTATTCAATCTTTTAAGGTAGATTTATCAGATAGGAAGTTATACACGCTCGATGAAAATACAATTCGTGAAGAGCAAAGTAAGTGTTCTCGTCTCTCTCCTCTTATTGATAATATTCGTAATACTGGTTATGTATATAACTATCCATATGCTCTTGTTCATGGTATTCTTTATTTTGTAACGAAGGATATGCAGTATCTTTTAGAGGTACCAGATAGCTTAATTTATACTGTTTTAACTTTAAATCATTCTACTTTAGGTTCGGGTCATATGAGTTCGCTTAGAACAGAGAAACGTATCCGGGAACGTTATAGATTTCCTAATCTTTCTAAATTAGTTGAATTATTTTGTAAGGAATGTACTTCTTGTCTTTCTGTTAAAGGAAATATTCCTAAACATGCTAAAATATATTCTTATCCACTTCCTTATACACCTTTTTCTAGAGTCCATACCGACGTATTGGGTCCCTTACGTACTTGTACTGCTACAGGTGCTAAGTATATTCTCATTTTCAAAGATTCGTTAACAAGATATGTTGAAATTTGTCCAATCCCATCTCGTAATGGTATTCATATTGCTAACGCTCTTTTTCACAGAATAATTGTTAATCATACCACTCCTGATGTTCTTTTATCAGATAGAGCTGGTGAATACACTTCTGATTTCTTCAAACAAATTTGTAAAATTTGGAAAATTAATAAGGTTGAAATTACAGTTAGAACACCTATAGCAAATGCCTTATCTGAAAGAGAAAATTTAAAGATAGAGAATTTCCTTCGTCATTTTGTAAATAAAGCAAGGAAATGATTGGGGAACATATTTGCCTTTTGCTCAACTTTCTTTAAACACAACTTATAACCAAAGTTTAGGTGATTCCTCCGCATTATGTTTTGCATTGTTATAATAAACGTCTTCCTTATGATATTAGTAATTATATTTCTCCATTTTCAGATTTTAATGATGAGTTTATTCCTACTCATAAAGACGCTCAATGATTTAGTTGTTCGAAGCAATTTAATTAAGGAAATTGCTAGGGAAAATTAAGTTTAGAAACTAAAAAATTTGTAGATAGACAGCATAAAATTGCTAGTAACATAGAAATTAATGTTGGGGATAGAGTATATATTCTTGCGGTTAAACCACCTAATATTCCAAGTAAGTTATTTAAACGTTGGCAAGGTCCCTACAGAGTTACCGGTAGTCTAGGACGTAATAGGTTCATTTTGCAATGTTTGAAAACGAGTAAAGAATTTGCAGTTACATAGTGACAATTGTAAGATAGTTTCTGAACCTATTTTGAATACAAACAATGTCGGTAATACTTCAAAAAGTAATCATAGTCAAAGTAATTTTAGTCAAGGTAATTCTAATTATAATCAAAGTAATAAGTTTAATCGAAAGGTTCATTTTAAAACTTCAGATGATTCTGATGGTGTTCATAAATTTCAGAGGTATGTTATTCCGCAACGTCGTGATAATTTTATTTTACCTCATAACTATTCTAGAAATAGAATTAGATCTCAGAGTACTTTTATGAAGAATAAAGGTGTGAGTAATAGTAATTATAATTCTTTAAATGGTCAAGGTAATAATCATACTTATTCTAAATCTCAGTATCATGATCCTGTTAAATCTAGTTCATCAAGTAGTTTTCATGGGTTTTCAGATAATGAAAATGATACCTCTTTTTCAGGATTCTCTGATCAGTCTGGTGGTAATGATACTTTTAATAGAAGTAAGTCTTTGCCAAATATAAATAAGTATAGGCGTAATAATTATTCTTATAATACATCCAATGATGGTAATTATGTTCCCTACCAGCATTTTAAAGGTCCTAATGATAATTCTCCAATGTTTTTACGTTCACATAAAAAGGTTAATAAATTTAATAGCAAGCCAGTTTTAAATTATTCAGGTGAATATTCTGTACCAAATCAAACTTTTGGTAAAGATAATGATTGGTAAGTTTGGTTTTGGTATTATTGATGGATATGACTATTGTTTTGAATTTAGAGTTAATATGTGGAGTGATGTATATTCTTTCATCAATTGTTGTTTTCTTTTACTTTTGTACAGTTAATTGTTTCCTTTTGGAAATTGATCTTGTAATATTATTGTATATTGTATTAGTATATGTTCAAGATTTTTTTTTTAAGGGGAAGGTATCTTTCGAACTATAGTTCAGTTCTCTAAAATAAAAATAATATAAATTTTAATTTATATTTATTATTATTATTATTATTATTATTATTAATAATTATGTTTGTATAATTTCGCATGCAAATATAGATATTTTATTTACTATAAAATAAGGTTCAGAAAGTGTGCGAGATTAGTTTTTGTTACGCATTCGTTGTGTTAAGTTGTCTGTGCTTACATATTAATATATTTATTTATTTATATTATTTAATTAATTATATTTTATTTTTTTTTTCAGCCCACTGTTATTCTTTAGTTATAAAACAATTTTAGAGTTATTAAGTTATTACTTAATAATTACTTTTATTTATATTCAAATAATTTATGCTCGCAGATTATACTGCATTCCTTTATATATATATCTTGACGATACTGTATTGCAGTAAGAATTATTTTGCTTTAAGTTCATTGTGACGATCACGGTTTTTTTCAATATCTTTAGTGGCTACAATATCTTAACATTTTATAATTCTTTTTATATAACGTTTCTTATGTAAAAGTGAAATCTTGTGACAATTAACTTGTAAGGAAATTACTTAATAAAGATTTATTCTGACAAGAAAGTTTTTCCTCTCATCGAATCTGCATCTTTGAACTATCGTAATTTGTGAATTTTATTCGCAAAGAAACGAAAGAAAGGAAGAAAAAACCTTTCGAAATATATATATATATATATATATATATATATATATATATATATATATATATATATATATATATATATATATATATATATATATATATATATATATATATATATA
>SEYY01012136.1:37500-39461 GCA_009176605.1 Armadillidium nasatum | reverse complement strand
CTGATAATAAAAGCAAATGACTGAAGGGCTGTTTGGTACGAGCTTTTCACACCCTTGAAAATTTTAACCCTGAAAATATCTTAGTAACATTTAGAAATTACACTATGTTCGTCGTTCTTAGGCACATTTTTAACAAAATAAACAATCTCTCTCTCTCTCTCTCTCTCTCTCTCTCTCTCTCTCTCTCTCTCTATATATATATATATATATATATATTATATATATATATATATATATATATATATATATATTATATATTTATATTATATTATATGTTTCTCTAAAAATTATGATGAAATTCTCAGATGTTGGACAAATTCATTTCATGTTTTAAAACTGCCAAACTAATTTATACCTTCCTAATTAGTTATTCACAGTTTTTCGTTTTATAATTAATTTTTTTTTATTTTTTATTTTTATTTTTTACATTTATTCATCGTTATGTAAACTATTCTGTCAGTATTTTTAAAAGCATTTTAAATAATCAATCCAGCTCATAATGTGCACAGAAGTAATAAACAAAATATGTAAAAGTTCTTATCTCTAAAAATTTCACACAAAGTTGAACGACAGTCTTTCTCTTTCTGAGACCGACAATATTTTTATTCTCAGTCGGGAGATAAGAGATAGGCCCTATCAAGGAGGTGAATCAAGGAGGTCGATAACGATTATATATAGTATATATATATATATATATATATATATATATATATATATTATATATATATATATATATATATATATATAAATAAAAATTAACAATTATAATTATATTAAAAATTACAATTATAATAACGAGAGAGCTAAAAACTTACTCTAAATTCTAAAAAACTAATATAATATATATAATATATATATATATATATATATATATATATATATATATATATATATATATTATATATATATATATATATATATATATATATATATATTATTAATTTTTTATCTTTTTTTTTTTTTTTTTATATTTTATAATATATATATATATATATATATATATATATATATATATATATATATATATATATATATATATATATATATATTATATATATTATATAATATATATATATAATATATATATATATATAATATATATATATATATATATATATAATATATATATATATATTTATATATTATTATATTATATATATATATTTATAACCACATAAATAACGTGGTATTTGTGAAATTATTTTACCTGTTTACAGGTTAGGGTTCAAATTCTCATAGCAGATTGAAATTAAATATATATATATATATATATATATATATATATATATATATATATATTATATATATATATATATATATATATATATATATATATATATATATATATATATATAAAAGTGGAGTCTAGGTCTTTTCGTCATATTGTTTTTTTTTATCTTAAAGTGTTTTAGTGTATTGGCATGTCATTTTGTTGTAGGCTTTCAATTCACACCAAATCAAATAGAATTTAACATTCTCTTTTTTATCACAAAAAGGCTATATATATATATATATATATATATATATATATATATATATATATATATATATATAATATATATATATATATATATATATATATATATATATATATAATATATATATATATATATATATATATATATATATATATTATATATATATATATATATATATATATATATATATATATGTATATATATCATTTATCTATATATATATATATATAATATATATATATATATATATATATATATATATATATATATATAATATTATATATTATTAGTATATATATTATATATATATTATATATATATATATATATATATATATATATATATATATATATATATATATATATATATATCTTATATATATATATATATATATATATATATATATATATATATATATATATATATATATATAAGATGTAGGATTTCATTATGAAAATATTAAAAATCTGTATCAGAATTGAT
>SEYY01012136.1:20000-30000 GCA_009176605.1 Armadillidium nasatum | reverse complement strand
GTTTTTCTTTTAAAAATTGTTTAAAATTTTTTTTTTTTATAAAAATTCTCCCCTTTTTAAAATGATTGGTGGGGCCAACCACCGTTTCGAATGACCTGGAAATTCCACTGTGTATTCACAAATGTATTAGCTACAAAAGGTTTTAACAGAATTTTGTTATCTGCTTTATAGGAAAAAAATTATATGCTTCTCTCTGACCAGCTGTCGAAATTTTTATTTTTTATTTTTTGAAAATTTATCCTTTCGGACAAAAATATTAAAAAAACTACACCTACAACTTTTCTAATTTTTTTCAGAATGTATAGAGGATGTACACAGCTACAAATTTTTCTCAATACTTTATTCAATGTTATTTGTTCTTTTCGAGATATAGCCTCTGAAATTTGGCCAATTTTTAAAGAAATTTAAAATTTTTCAAAATTTGAGAGGCTACATCTCGAAAAGAACAAATAGCATTGAATATATATTAAGAGAAAGTTGTAGCTCTCTACCTACTCTATACACCTGACGAATTCAAAAAATCCTTAGGTACGGTTTAAAAAAAAATTTTTTTTTGTTTGAAATAGGTAAATTTTCGCAATTAAAAAAAAAGCAAATTCAAGAGCGTATAACTTTTTTTTTCTAAAGCAGATATCAAAAATCGCCATGTAGCGTTACTTGTAATTGTTGCTGAGAATATAGTTAAATTTTCAGGTAATCTGGCCCGTTGATTTGACCCCGCTATTACTTTTTTTTGAAGTTTGGTTCCAAATAACTCTCAAACACTTATAGACTCAGAAAAAGTCAGAAATCGAGTTTTCTTTTCAGCGAAAAAAAATGCATATACACTGTAAATTTCAGGGTAATTAATCAAAAACTAAAAAACATTTTTTGAAATTGAACCCTCCCCATAAGTTTTAAAGTTCATGAACCTTCAGATACTTATTCTATTACTATCGAGAAGCAACTAATAATGTCTTGAAAATTTTTCCAAGTTCTTTGAACATAGGCAGACATAATTGTGAAGTATATAAAAAAATTTAGAGTAAAGTGTGTGAAATGAAATTTAAATGCTCAGCGTTAAACTCTGATGTTAGCTGTTTAGTAGTTGGAAACTCATTCGCTGTTAAATAGATAGCATAATGAGATTTATTTTTATAAGTTATGATAAAAATAAATCTTAAAAAAATTGAAAATGAAGAAATAATGAATTAAATAACTTCAGGTACATCGATTACGTCGGTGGAAGAGCATATTTTGATTTTGAGAGTTGCAATGGCTACGTTGAGGAATGTGTAGTCCATGTTCTTATGATTTTTTTTTAGATAGAATGACGTAATAGTTTTTACATGTCAGCTGTTAGTTAAGATGATAGTGCTGACAACTGAGTAATGTAGTATAAACAAAAAAGCCGTTGTGAATTAATTTTGGGAAATAATATTTGGTGATGGCAAAGGACCATTTGTAATGAGAATACAGATCATATTTTTTATTTCCTCATATTCGTATTCTTGATGATCATCAATGAGAACCAAGATCATGTACGAATAAATTACAAGCTGGTAAATTTCCTGAATATTACCAATGAAAAATAATTTAAAAGAGAAAACACTGAAATTGGTTGAACCTCATATAGTTAAGATATTTGCTGCGAATACGCCTTTCTTAGAGAAAAATGGAAATTTCAAATAGGAAAAATATCTAAAAAGTATCTTTCGTGTCTGCATGATACTTTTGCACGTTATATAAAAAAGTTGAACAGTAATGTGAAATAGCCTAAAGTAATAAGCTAACAAAGGTGTGATGTAATATAATGGTACTTGACTATGGTAAATAATATTGTGGTAATGTAAATGTAATAATTAATATAATACTAACATGATGTAATTAAAATGTTATACGTAAAAATACTAAATTTGAAATACTGTAATAAATATATATAACTATATATATATATATATATATATATATATATATATATATATATATATATATATATATATATATATATATATATATATATATATATATATATATATATATATATATATATAAACAAATAATTTTCTTTCTTCATTAATTTTGGTAATATTTGATAACTAAATTCTACTTTCCACTTTGCTGAACACTACCTCTCTTCTTTCAAAACTCATCTCTTGTTCTTAATCGAAACTCAAGTGCTAATTGCTCCGATAATTACAAATCTAAATTTGTTTCTACCTATTGTCACTATCTTTAATTTTCATCAAAGGTGGATGCTTTTTTTAATTTAAAGTTCACATCTCACGAGCATTGCCCTATTTGAGGAGAGGAACTTTTCTAGGTAGTATATACCTAGGATCCCCAAGTGGGACTGGACAGGCGCCTTCAAGCACGTGAGTCAATCACAAAGGTGGATGTTGCTCATTCATATATACGCAACGTTAATATCAATTCTCTTGACTTCTGAATCTTCTACTTATAGTTTAGATTGTTTTGCCAATTAACAACTAAATTCCTTTGTTATGCCTATTCATCACCTAATTCAACTAACTATTCAAAATTATTTGGCTATTTTCCCTCCAAAATAGAACACTTTCTCTTCTTTTCTTCTTTCTCAGAAATCACCATATTGGGTGATTTCAATGTTGATAACTGCAAATCTTCTTTTCCTTATTTTCATGATGCCTCTGGTAAATTTGTCAACACTTTTCTATTCAGAACAATTTCAAAGAGTTGGTGAAACTCTATATCCATATCGCTGAGCCTTTTAGTTATGAACCCAACATATCAACCTTTTTTAATTAACCTCCAATCCATCTGTTTCCTCTGTTAAACTCTCTCTTCTTTGGGTCCAAAAGATCACCTTCTTGTATCTGTATCCTCTCATGTATCTTCAGGTTTTAAGTAAGAACAAATCCCACCTTCTAAGAGAAGACTATTTTAACACTTACGTGCCGCTAACTGGTCTAATTTGCATAAGTACTTCTTTGAATTCTCATGGAGTGATTATTGTTCACGTAGGGGGATGCCCTCGGAGTGTGTATATCAAATAGCCGAGGTGATTCTCTCCGGCAAAGAGGCGTACAAAGCATTCTCTTTCCCTTCTTATAAAACTAACAAGTGTTCATTTAACTATACTTGTTCTAGCTTTATACTCAGAAGGAGTACTAATTTTAGAAATTATCGTCTTCAAACAACCAAAACCTCAACCTTTTATATTTCATTCAAGAATCGAGAAAAAACTGTTCTTCAAGACACTGTTCTCTTAGAAAGTGTGACAATCTTTCTGGTATCTCTACATGAAACTCTTTCTGGCCTTTTACAAAAGACCTATCAATTTTAACTATATATATATATATATATATATATATATATATATATATATATATATATATATATATATATATATATATATATATATATATATATATATATATATATATATATATATATATATATATATATATATATATATATAGTTTCTCCTCTTTCCTTCCTCTTGTATCTTCTGTCTTTTTTCATAGTTTTGTCTCAAATTAAACTCTAGATGATTTCAAAGCATTCATTCTATTACACCTCCCTCAAGCACAATTACGCAAAATATAATTATCTCGTCTAAAGATGTTATTTCTGATCTCTCCGACCTAAAGACTATATAACGATTTGTTCAATACTGACAGTATCCTTATTGTGGTTCTCAAAACGTGCTTCTGAACTTGTTCTCTGCCAGTATGCCTTGGTAAACTGTTTCTTCTCTGCCTGTCAAATTCAACTTTTCCTTTCTGGAGAAAGTGTGAAATCATTCATCCTGTGCGAAGGAGGGAGATCCCTCTCAACCCTCCAACTATTAACATATCGCTTTAACCACTGTTTTCTTATCTATTCTTATAGAAAGATTTGGAAAATTCTCAAATTCGTTAATTTTATCTCAGTCAGCATGGATTCTACAAGGAATGATGGTCTAACGATTTTCTTTCTCTTCCCTGTGACTCATTATTCTCTGCTCTTCTGCATTTCGGGAAATCCTTTAGCCGTGACGCTAGACACTTCAAGGCATACGATAGAGTTTATCAAAAAGATTTTATTTCTTAGCTTCTCTTTTAATATCTTATGTATCTGTCTGAAACCATCTATCTCACTTCTTTTCCGGTCGCTCTCAAGCAGCTGCTGAGGATGGCCATTGTTAATCCTTTGAATCTATTAATTGTTGTATATACCTGAATTTTAGTAATCAGGGTTTCGTTCTGTCATCAACTCTTTATCTACCTTTCTACTTTTAATCAATGATCTCCTAATGTCATTTCAGGTAACATACATGCAGTTCGAATGCTTTTCTCTTTAGACTAATGTAAAATTAACCTCTAACACTTTTACTAAAGATATCATAATGCTCAGCTACTTTGTTTTTTTTCTGTAGGTTTGAGATTTCATTTGCTTCTTTTCAATTTGAAGAAATTTTTGTCAAATTTAAGTGTATTCATCAACTTGATTAATTAGGTATTAACAAAATGGCGCTCACTGAACAATACTCTAATTTTAATTATTTTATAATTTCACATAATAAAATTTCAGATTATAAAGATTTCGACAAGTTTATTTTTCGTTCATGGGCTGATTGGAAGCTTTGATTCGACTCCCTCTAATGAACCTATTCAGGGCTCAGAGCTCCGAATTTCTCATGAGCTGTAAATAACTCTTACTAAAGGCCCCAGAACACTTTGTAGTTTTTAGTTCTTTAATTAAGAACTTAAAAGAAAATAACGATAGCTTCTCTCCAGCTCCAGGGTTACAGAACCGGAAGCTGACCCAACCTTTGATATATATATATATATATATATATATATATATATATATATATATATATATATATATATATATATATATATATATATATATATATATATATATATACATATCGCATCGTTGTAACTCACTAAAGGAAATAAAGTTTATGGTAACAAGTCTTCCGTTGTGCCATAAGCCAAAGAAGCTGTTCCTGCTTTAAAGTTATAGAGTCAGCTATCTTTTTATCTTTTCCTTCCCTTTCACCCACCCTGATGTGTTGACGTGTCGCACTATTAGCTTGCCAATAATTCATCAGCAGTCGCTAAAAAAAGCTGATCTGTATCAAATAGTAGAAGGTATTTTAATACCCATTGACTTTTTTTAATTTAAAGGTTTACTGAGCATTAGCTTAAATATTCTGGTTTCGACCATGAAATTTTTTGTGCTACACATTAAACTTAATGCAGGACTCCAGCTATGAGTGACCGTCGTTATCGCCATCTGTCTTTCTTAAGTGAGTTTGTATTATCTGTGTGGTACTTCAAAGAATTCGACAAAGTTATTGCTTACTCTTTCTCTCTGTCTGTCTCGGCCGTTACTCTGGATCCTGCTCTTAGACATTGTCTCTATGGCTCTTCTTCACTAAACTGACCCAGAGTTAGTTTCTCTAAACTCTGGAAATGAGTTTTTTTCTGTCAAGTAATTTTTCCATGTGGTGTGAAGATGCGACACTTCTCTCACCTCCTTTTTGTTTGTTCCCATTAGGAGGCAGCTTTTTGAAGACCTATATGGCATGTTTTTTCCTGTTATATATATATATATATATATATATATATATATATATATATATATATATATATATATAATATATATATATATATATATATATATATATATATATATATATATATAATAATAATAATAATATATAATAAATAATAATAATAATAATAATAATAATATAATAAGTGAATAATATATATGATAATAACATTAATAAATAAATAAATAAATAATGAATGACGTAAATGACATGGGATAATAACATTTTTTGTATTCTGCGTGTTGAAAATATCATTCAAAGGTTAAAAATATAAATGAAAGAATCATTGTTAAAATACGTGACGTACGAATTATGATGTATCAATTTTTAAAAGTTTGAACAACACTTTTTCACAAACAATAAACTTTGTATTTTAAGAAGACAAAAGAGCAAGCAACTGAATAGGAATTTGAATTTAAATTTCAAACATTTGAAGAATTTTTTTTTTCAACTGGTACTTAATCATTCTTTCTTAATGCTTTAATGAATGTTAATTTGTTTTTCTGATTTTTGAATTTTTTTTTTTTTTATTTTATTTTAGAGGTAATCTTATATTCAAAATGCAATGCGAAGAAACTATTATATTTAAAGCTGCTGACGTTAATTTTTAATTAAGTATCTTGATTCTGCCTATATGTAATGTGTACGTGACGTATATATATATATATATATATATATATATATATATATATATATATATATATATATATATATATATATATATATATATATATATATATATATATATATATATATATATATATGGCGTAAAGCTACAGCTAACCCCCCAAAAATTTTAGGGTTGCAAATTTCAATCAAGCTATCATGAATAATGTCAAAACAATGTTGTCAGATAAAAATTCGAACTCCAAACACATAAAAGGAATTCAGGGATGCCGAATGACATTACCAAATTTAAAATTCAGATGTTCATAAAGGAAATTGACTGCCAGAGGGTAATAACACTTTTTCTGCCTTTGCTTTCACAAGCCTTGCATTATGAATATTATGATAACGCAAAACTGAAAAGTAAGCTTTCTCAATTCAGAATTAATTAAGTGCTGCTTTTAAAGGAAAAAATTAAATAGATTTCCTCTGAAGGTCATCTTTTCAAGTATTAGGTTTACATCATATTTGAATATGTTATTAATTTTTAGAAATTTTGCCTTTTTTTATATATCAGTTTCAGTAAATACCAAATATACCAACAATTGTAAATAAGATTCTGAAAACTATAGCAAGAATCTATATAAAAATATATAAATATAAGTATATATATTTATATGCGATATGTTTTATTATGTAGAGTCTTGTTTCCAAATAATTTCTGTCCAATATTACAGAAATAATTCTTTTTGAAGATTATACTACACTTCAATTCACTACAATGAATAAAAGAAAGTGATTTAGTTTATAACAGTTTAGAGTTTTGGGAAAAGAAAAGATAAATTTAATTTATACTTTGTTGAGTATCATCTTCCTCCTCTAGACATTATATTTTATTACAGACAAAAACACAGAAGCTTGTTTGAACGTTTTAATTGCAAATCCTACTATATTCCCACTTACTGTCTTTGTCCTCAAATTTCAACCAAAGTACGTCGTTATTCTTATGTAGGCAATGACGTAGATTTTTCTTATGTCAATAATTTGGACTTTTCCGAATGTAGTACATGCTCTTTTGATAATCTACTACTAAATTCCTCTGATTTGTAGATCTGTCTTTTACCTCATTTGGCTTCCATAAACTTTTAAAATACTTAAAACTTTATAATAGAGAACCTTCTCATCTTGTATTTTCTTCTATTTTTTTTAAATAAACATCCCTTCTGTTTTTGATGTTCACCACCTCCATTGGAATTCGTTTAATTCTCAAGATGCTTCAGGTGAAATCACTTAGCATTTCTCTATCAAGAATAACCTCGAAAAGTTGGCGCAGACAACTACCAGTGTCACTGATCATCTTGAAGATGAACCCAACATTCTAGACCTTTACTTCCAATTCTTTTTCTTATTTTGCTTAACGCTTTCTTTCTTCGGTTTTTCCAATCATCAGCTTTCTGTGTATGCTCTTCAATCTCTTTAGGTCTTCGGCAGAAGAGACCCATGAGGTCAGTGAGGAAGCGTTTTTTAACATTTTTGTGCTTCTTACTTTCTAAACTTGCGATGGTACATCTTCGATTCCCATTGAATAACCACTACTTCAGAAGGAGGAGTGCCTTGGAGTGGGCAGAAAGCATAGCCAAGATAATTTTCTCAATCATCGAGGCGTACATTTCATATTCTTTCTCTTCAACTGAAACTAGTAGGCCTTGGTTTAACTCTGCTTGTTTTCATTCTATTCTCTGTACATTTGTTACCCTCATGAATAACAGTTGTTTTCAAACTTTAGAAACTCACGCCATTATATTCATAACGAAAATGAGGAAAATTATTCTCCGTAACAGTAAAAACATTTTCCATTGTAAAAATGAAATGATAATCCTGGTTCTCTTCTTCACGTACTTTCATGTATTTTGAAAAAAGTATCAGCTCTAGTTTTGATATCACCCTCTTTCCGTTATCTTGTATCTTCTGACAGCTCATCTGTCGTTTTGCCTACTGTTAAATTCTGTTAAAGCCGATCTGTTCGTTTAAATATTAGCTTCTAATTCCACTTTACACGATACCGGAGCCATTTCTACTTCTCCACACCTCCAACACATTTATGCCTAACATATCACAATTTACTAAAGACGTTATTCCCGCTTTCTTTGAGCTTATTACTAAGAGAGGGTATGATTTTTTTTGTATAAGTCCTGCGATTCTTCAAATTTGTGATTCTGAGGTAGGAACGTGCTTTGACACTATTTCCTCTCTGCCTTTCAATTTCGACCTTCTCTTCCATCTGAAAAGCATTAAATGTAATTATAAATTTTGTTAAATTACACTGGTCTGCACTTGAAATTTTTTTTTTTAATTAGGAGGCTTAAGGTTTCTCAGCGATACTGATATCTTTTTTTTTGCATGCTGATTTAGAAATCAATCCCATTTTCGTCTGTCAGGTCTAGTTTTTGGGATACCTCAATTTAAAGAAACCTTAATTAATCAGCATTTTATTCATAGATCCGAATATTTCACATTCAATATCGGACTCACCTTATATATATATATATATATATATATATATATATATATATATATATATATATATATATTATATATATATATATATATATATATATAGGACAAAAAGGTTGAGAGAACGTCACAAACATTAACAACTTTATTCTTATACAAACACGACGTTTCGACCCATTACAAAGGTCATCTTCAGGACATCTGCAGATTATGATAGATGTTATGGTAAATAATAATAATAATATGAATAATATTAATAACTATAACAATAACTAATAATAATAAGAATAATATTAATAGTAGTATAATAACAAGAAATAATAATACCACAATTGCCATAAATATCAATAATATTAGCAACAGCAATAATGCCAATAATAATAATAATAATAATAACATTGATAGTAATAATAGTATTGATATGTAGTCATAAAGATCACTATATTAACAATAATAATAATAATAATAATAATAATAATAATAATAATAATAATAATAATAATAATAATAGAAATAGCCAATCATTAAAAATTAATAGATCAGGATATAATAATAAATACAGTAATAACAATAAAAATAAAAATAAGGAATAATAATAATAAATAAATAATAATAATAATAATAATAATAATAATAATAATAATAATAATAATAATAATAATAATAATAATAATAATAATAATAATAATAATAATAATAATAATAATAATAATAATAACTAATATTGATAATAGTAACAATAATACTAAAATAAAAATAAAATAGTAATAATTTTATGAAAACAACCTAAATAATAGCATTAATAGCATAAGTAAAAGTAAAAATATTTACAGCAAGTACACTAGAAATATGGAAATAATTATAATACGGTATAGGAAACTTACTTGTTACTATGTTAATGTAATGAATTATACTGAGTTGAAACTGGGATTAGGGTTTAATGTTAAGTTGATTGCAAATTTTGGGATTACGTTAGTTGATTGTAACTATTAAATATTGTATCGATAGACAGATAACGCAAGCAGATTAGGTAATCAATGAGGCGCAGTAAGAAGAGTCTGAGTTTTGTGATGGCTTCATTTGTTTAATGTAGAGAGATTCTAAAATATACAACTCTGACCTGTTAATTTTAGAGAGTATTCTAAATTTATTCAGAAGAATGGGACCATGTCATCTAATAGTTGTTGAACGGATGGCAGAGGGGAATTTGGATGATAAAGTGGCAAAAGTTCTCGAGCTGACGCCCATATGCATAGACGACCAAGTCCTGAGTCGCCTTATAGTGGGGCCTACATAGGCGTCTTGTGAACC
>SEYY01012136.1:7500-12500 GCA_009176605.1 Armadillidium nasatum | reverse complement strand
GGAGGCCACCAACTCCCAAGTGGTGATGGGGGAAGGAGTAGATGAGGGGCTATGTTTGGAATCCGCCCCTCTAGGATTCTCCGAGGCAGATTTAAGTTTTGCCATTTTTGATTAATTTAATAGGTAATGTAAGTGTAAGCGTTTGTAAATATTGTAGGACACATGTGAAGAAGGAGAAGAAGGTTGGAGCATAGGCACTCCAATGTGAGTCAAGGGTACACTAGAGACCCTCTGAGAAGATGAAACGCGAAAAGGAACGAACCAAAGGGCAACGGAGTGAAACGGAATGGTCTAGCCCATCCTATCACTCCGTGGGTTATGCCCAATGGGGGGTACTTGCATCGCTTATATATATATATATAAAATATATATATATATATATATATATATATATATATATATATATATATATATATATATATATATATATATATATATATATATATATATATATATATATATATATATTCTTTTTAAATTCTTGATTGTAGTTTTCTAGTGCATAAAAATTCTTATTTGCTCGATCCTTGAAAACATCTTAAAACTTTAACGAGTTTACAAAACAGAAAACAAGGAAAACAAAAAATTATAATAATTAATAAAAACCTTTAAAAAAAATGAAAAAAAAGAAAAAAAAACTCAAAATAAAAAAGGTTATTTGCTTTTATATGCAAGAAAAAAAAAAGTGAAGCTGCAACATAATTAAAGTAGCGTTTATACTTTAAATAATAAAAAATTTGAAATTGAAGTTTTATTTTTATATTTTGAAAAAAAATATTATGATAAATTCTTTGAAATTAGAAATCCCAGTTTTTTTAAAAATTTAAAAAAAAAAAAAAAGTCTTGTTTTTTTTTTTTTTGAAAATTTTTTTTTTTTTTTAAATAAGTTTATTTACTTAGATGACATGAAAAGCGATTTATTTAGTAAAGGAAGTACTTTGTACTAAGAAAGTTCAAAAGAATTTGTTAAGAAACTTTAAGATGAAGAGTCGATTGAAAAGTTTATAAAAATTTTCGATTTACTTATCTGCAAAGTTAAAAAGAAATTTTTATTATTTAAAAATTTTTTTTTTTTTTAAAAATATTTCTTTTCCTTTTGAGCATCTAGAGGAATTTCTTTAATACCATATATATATATATATATATATATATATATATATATATATATATTATATATATATATATATATATATATATATATATATATATATATATATATATATTATTATATATATATTATATATATATATATATATATATATATATATATATATATATATATATATATATATATATATATATATATATATATATATATATATATATATATATATATATATATATATATATATATATATATATATATATACACGAGCTAAACCAATCAGTTTTTAAAAAACTTCGTTTATGATGATTTAAACCAATGATTTATGAAAATAATTACACAAAACTTTCAGTTTATTTATTTTTTTTCTATTCTGAACGAGACTTTTCCTTTTTTCCAATTTCAATTAACTTCATACAAGGTTAAGTTCTTGCTTACATAATTCAACAAAGGTTTGAATTGAGTTGCTTTATTTCTAGTTCAATTACAGTATATGAGCACGATTTAATATTCAACTCCAAAAAAAAAAATTATTTACATTCTCGTGTTCTCACAAAACAATTGCTTAATTGCTTACAGTATATATATATATATATATTATATATATATATATATATATATATATATATATATATATATATATATATATATATATATATATATTAATATATATTAATAAGTTTTAAAATAATATAAATTTACTATATATATATATATATATATATATATATATATATATATATATATATATATATATATATATATATATATATATATATATATATATATATATATATATATATATATATATATATATATATATATATATATATATATATATATATATATATATATATATATAATAATCAAACATGATTTTTGGTAATGAACTCCAAAGGTTTTATATCAGAAATTTGTTCACTTTTTACTTTATATTATTTATATATATATATATATATATATATATATATATATATATATATATATATATATATATATATATATTATATATATATATATATATATATATATATATATATATATATATATATATATATATATATATATATATTAGGGATGGAGCGATACCAAAATTTTTACCGATACCGATACCGATACCGATACCTAAAAATTCCCGAAGCGATACCCGATACCGATACCTGAAAATATGCCGATACTTGCCGATACTATATAACTACGATACCGATACTTTACTCCTATACAAATTTTTTGCCGATACCGATACCGATATAAAAGGCCGATACCGATACCGATACCGGTATCGGAAAATATGCCGATACTTATATACCGATACCGATACTTCACTCCATCCCTAATATATATATAATATATTATATATATATATATATATATATATATATATATATATATATATATATATATATATATATATATATATATATATATATATATATATATATATGTTGTTGTGGTGATGCTGTATATATGGCTCCAGTTAGAAGTCCCCTCCATATTATGATGTTGAGAGAACTCTGATTCCATCTCTAGCTCCATTGACGATAGGAATCCCGAATCACAACTACATTAGCTAGAAGCCTTCTTGAAGCTCACAGATTTCCTGTTTTTTCTTCTTCGTTATATGGCAGCAATGTGATCATTACCAACGTTTTCAGTGAAAGGGTGAACTATATCCTGAACCAATCGTAGTTTTTTTTTTTATCCTTTTACTTCAACCATAAAGTTGGAATGAAACTACGTTAGAGGCATAATTTGGCAATAAGTTGGAAAATTACTTTTTATTGCATTTACAAAGTCTGTTGCATATCGGTCTAGTCGAATACATAAACATTTTAGAATAA
Organism: Armadillidium nasatum; assembly: GCA_009176605.1. Taxonomy (NCBI): domain Eukaryota; kingdom Metazoa; phylum Arthropoda; class Malacostraca; order Isopoda; family Armadillidiidae; genus Armadillidium; species Armadillidium nasatum. The sequence continues at coordinate 9,554 of SEYY01012136.1, read as the reverse complement.
ACGTAAATAAACATTACTATTATTATTACAAGAAAATATGCATTAAAATAGATATACAATTAAATCTAAATTTTTTTTTTAAAAAAAATTTAAATTTAACTATTTTATATTCACATTTAAATTACAACATTTCATTTCAAACGAAGTACTTTTTTTTTTTATTTTTAGTCATTTATTTATAATTTCAGTAATATATATATATATATATATATATATATATATATATATATATATATATATATATATATATATATATATATATATATATATATATATATATATATATATATATATATATATATATATATATATATATATATATATATATATATATATATATATATATATATATATATATATATATATATATATATATATATATATATATATATATATATATATATATATATATATATATATATATATATATATATATATATATATATATATATATATATATATATATATATATATATATATATTATATATATATATATATATATATATATATATATATATATATATAATATATATATATATATATGTGTGTGTGTGTGTGTGTGTGTGTGTGTGTGTGTGAAGTATGGAACAATTTCTATCATATTTTATATATCATATCTAAATTTACACTCTAATTTTGTTTTAGAATATTAAATGTTTTTGTAGTTTCTCGAACCTGTGTTTTGTTCTTCTACTTCTACTTTTTAATGTGTCCATTTTTATTTTCGAATTTAAATGACGTTTTATTAAGAGTCGCCAGAAGCATTGGTCAAAAGAATAAATTTCACCTCCTGTAACAATATTAAATTCGGTGAGTTTCAACCACAGTTTCTCTATTATCTTCTCTATAATAAATAGGGTGTTACTTTTTCGAATTAATTTGTATTTAATTGCTGATATTAATGTCGATTTTTTTGTCTCCCAAATATGGAGCGAATATAAGTATCGAGAATATAAAAGCTTCAAGTTTCTTATCTACTTCAGAGGTGGAATCCTTGAGGAAAATTATTACGTTAACAACTTAAAGAATAAAACCATAAAATCTTTCTTATCAGTATCCCAATCAAATTGCCAAAAAGTTTTAAAATAAAACTAACTTGAAAATGAAATAAGAAAGAGATTCTTATAATCCGCAAATAGAATGACAATTTTTAATCTCCCATTTCAAGATTACACGTTATTAAAAGAGAGGAATTTGCAGGAGGATTTCGTAAATAAGTAAGGGATGTTTGCAAATAAATTTAACGTGAAAATCAAAGCAATAATTTCTTCAATTTAATCTCCTTTTAAATTGATTTAATATTCCTAAAAAGTTTTTAGTAAAAACTTGATTTTTTTTTTATACCTACTGTATATTGCGATTACTTATTATTATTATTATTATTATTATTATTATTATTATTATTATTATTATTATTATTATTATTATTATTATTATTATTATTATTATTATTATTATTATTATTATTATTATTATTATTTATTATTATTATTATTATTATTATTATTATTATTATTATTATTATTATTATTATTATTATTATTATTATTATTATTATTATTATTATTATTATTATTATTATTATTATTATTATTATTATTATTATTATTATTATTATTATTATTATTATTATTATTATTATTATTATTATTATTATTATTATTATTATTATTATTATTATTATTATTATTACATTTCATTTTTCGACAACTTTTATTTAAAAGTTTTGATGGAAATCGCCTGTTGATTTTCTAATGCCATTCTTGCATATAATATTTATTCTTTCATTTTCAGGAATTTTTTTGATAATGACTTGTTTTTTTTGTTTCCGAAACTTTTCTTCAAAAACGAAAAAAAAAAAAACTATTAAAAACTTTATTAATAACTAAATTCTTTTATGCTATACCTCAAATATATTTCGAGTCTATTTTTAGTTTTATTATTTCGCATTTAAAAAAAGTTTTATTTCATTTCTTCTTGCTTTGTTTTTTACCTTTGATATTGATGATGTGATATTATTTTATTTGTTTTACTATCACTATTTGAGGAATTC
>SEYY01012136.1:0-2500 GCA_009176605.1 Armadillidium nasatum | reverse complement strand
AATAAAAAGAATAATTAATAGAGAGAATTTGCACTGGGGCTTCTTGAATACAAGCAATGGCTTTTCCTGCAGGAAAACAAACAAACATTTTATCAATTTACTCGTATCTGTTTAGTTTTAATTTAATACAATAATATTTATTTTTTATTTTATAATCTACAGTACATAGTAAAGTTGGTTTGTTTTCTTATATTTTATTTATTATTATTTTATTATATTATTTATTATTATTCTTTATTATTGTTCTTATTATTGTTATTATTATTATTATTATTATTATTATTATTATTATTATTATTATTATTATTATTATTATTATATATTATTATTTATTATTATTATTATTATTATTATTATTATTATTATTATTATTATTATTATTATTATTATTATTATTATTATTATTATTATTTTTATTAATTATTTTTATTATTATTATTATTATTATTATTATTATTATTATTATTATTATTATTATTATTATTATTATTATTATTATTATTATTATTATTATTATTATTGTTATTATTATTATTATTATTATTATTATTATTATTATTATTATTATTATTATTATTATTATTATTATTATTATTATTATTATTATTATTATTATTATTATTATTATTATTATTATTATTATTATTTATTATTATTATTATTATTATTATTATTATTATTATTATTATTATAATTATTATTATTATTATTATTATTATTATTATTATTATTATTATTATTATTATTATTATTATTTATTATTATTATTATTATTATTATTATTTATTATTATTTATTATTATTTATTATTATTATTATTATTATTATTATTATTATTATTATTATTATTATTATTATTATTATTATTATTATTATTATTATTTTAATTATATTTTATTATTATTTTGTATTATTATTATTATTTTATTATTATTATTATTATTATTTTATTATTATTATTATTATTATTATTTTTATTTTAATTAAACAAAGTTTTGGGTTGAATGTGTTTTTATGGAAACCGCTTTGTTGATATAATCCTTCCATTCTTGCATATATAATATTTATTACTTTATTTTGCGATGTTTTTTTTTTTTCCATTGAGACTTTTGTAAACTTTTCTTGCAAAAAAAAAAAAAAAAAAAAAAAAAAATTAAAATCTTTTAAAAACTCTAAACTAAATTTATTTAGTTTTGTTATTTAAAAGTTTTTAACGTTTTTCTTTTTTTTTTGTTTTGTTTTTACCTTATAAATTAACATAATTATTATTTTTTATTTGTTCAACTGTTACTTGATGAGTATTTTTGAAATTGCATTTTTAAAAATAAGGAACTTTGATCTTCAGGAAGCATTAAAGGTTTAGTGTATCGGAAGGGTGAAGACGCATAATTATGAGTTCGGTTATCATTATTATTTTGATTGTAAAATATGTTTTGAAATAGTTAAAAATAGGAAAGTTAGTAAAATTTTCTTTATTTAAAAACTAATTTAATTTTTCAAAATGTTTTTTTTTGTTTTTTTTTTTTTTTTTGTAAATATTTGACTAACAAAAAATTAAAATTTAAAATCAGATTTATTTTTTGTAAAATGTTTTTTTTCTTACTATTGGCTTAATTTTTGCAAAGCATTTATTTTTTTGTAAAACATATTTTTTGCTTGCTATACATTTATTTTTTTGTAAGATAGATTTTTTGTTTGTTATAGATTTATTCTTGTAAAATAGATTTTTGCTTGATATATATTTATTTTTTTTAAAATAGATTTTTTCTTGCAATAAATTTTTTACTTTCTCACTTGTATTTAATTTCAATGAAATTCAAATAGATTTACTCACATATATAAAATAGCATCTCTTGCTTTTCAATGAAATTTTAAACAAACTTATCGACATATATAAAATGATATCTAATCCTTTTAAATAAAGGCTTTACATTAATTAATCTTTGGCTTAAATAAAGACTTTCTAAAGTATTCTTTAAGAACTTCATTTTTTATTTTTATTTTTTTTTTATTTAAAAAAATTTTTTTTTTGTATTTAAGCAACGCATTTTACTTCCAAATTTCAAACTTTTAATCTTCGCTTATCTAAAATTAATTAACAATTGACTTAGCTTAAGATTTTCTTATGTATTCTTTGTCATCTTTTTTTTTTTGCATTTTTTTTTTTTTTTTTTTTTTTTTTAGTTATCACCGTCACTCAAGGTCTGAGCATGGTTCTTAGCCAGGGGAATTTGAGTTGTGTTTATTATTATTATTATTATTATTATTATTATTATTATTATTATTTTATATTGTTATTATTATTTTTAAAATTAAACAAGTTTTGGGTTGAATGTGTTTTTATGGAAATCCGCTTTGTTGATATAATCCTTCATTCTTGCATATATATTTATTACTTTATTTTGCAATGTTTTTTTTTCCTTTGAGACTAAGTTTATAAGTTACACAGATTATTTGTTGGCTATGCTTTTGAACGTAACAATACACCGTGAAATAAATT
>SEYY01012135.1:142500-145000 GCA_009176605.1 Armadillidium nasatum | reverse complement strand
TACTTACAATTATATTATATATATATATATTATATATATATATATATATATATATATATATAGATATATATATATATATATATATATATATATATATATATATAATTATATATATATATATATATATATATAATATATATATATATATATTATATATATATATATATATATATATATATATATATATATATATATATATATATATATATATATTATATATATATATATATATATATATATAATATATATATATATATATATATATATATATATATATATATTATATATATATATATATATATATATATATATATATATATATATATATTCAATTAGGAACGCAGTTTTTAAAGGAGATTTTGTTACAAGCAGCTTTGTTTCTTTTTTAATATTTTAATCCCTAAATTCTAATTACAAATACACAAATGATATAACAACAATAAGGATTAATTCTTCTTTAATATTTGTTTTTTTTACTTTACTTTTTTAATGTCGATATCTATATTAATATATAAATTACTAATAATAAATAAAATGGTAATTAAATGATGGTTTTAACGTTCGACTCGCTACCTGTGGCATCTATATCGTATGCCGAATTGCTGGCATTCTCCGGTCAAACTCTTCCTAAGGCGAAAAAATTCCACATCATAAGAGAAGTCTGTTCCTTAATTGGCTTATTTAAACGTCGTTCATACGTCACATCATTATTTCAACTATAATAATTAATTTTTTTAATTCACAAAACCGTAATTAATTACCTAGTAAATTAGAATCATCAAGAGTTATAAGAAAGATTCAGTTTCTATATTGAACCATTTTTAAAACAACACATATTATGATTATGAAAAAGAATACCGAAATCATTACAGATTCTTTATTTGCCACAGGGGTGGGCGGGAAGTTGTGCCAACTCCAATCCAGTATATATATATATATTATATATATATATATATATATATATATATATATATATATATATATATATATATAATATATATATATATAGTATATATATATATATATATATATATATATATATATATATATATATATATATATATATATATATATATATATATATATATATATATATATATATATATATATATATATATATATATATATATATATATATATATATAACTCTACACCATATCCCGCATGATGCCGGGTGGTGTTGGCTGCAGAAATTATTCATATTCCTGCAACTGTACGTGGGAAGACAGAAAAAAACTAGTAATAATGGGTTCCCAGCCTCTAGAACCATGCAAAGAACTATTGTTCATTTTCCTAACTGCGTCGAAATAGCCACAATCCTTTATCGATCAAAGTTACCTAAATCCAAACTCATTTAACTGCCGAAAGTACGTTATATCGAAAGATTCGTTGCTTCACCACATATTATAATAATAATTTTATTAAATTTCTTTAAATTTACTTTCAAAAAATACTGAAATATTATAACGATCAATATTAAAAAATCTTAGGAAGATGATCTCGAAGCTTTAGATCCAGTAGCCCTCCCTTTTCTTCTTCACTCCTCTCTATATATATATATATATATATATATATATATATATATATATATATATATATATATATATATATATATATATATATATATATATATATATATATATATATATATATATATCGAAGTGGTACCTCAGTATAACGTCCTTAATCAGTTCTATATCCTTGGACTTATACCAAACAGTACGTATACCAAACGATTAACCTGAAGAGAGTGCATCTATCTGAGTCTTGTGCTCTTCCTTCGCAAGTTCCTGCAGCTCTTCAGTGGTCATCTCTTCCAAGTGCCCCTCCACTAACCCCTCCTCATCACCAGCACACACATCCAGATCCATGGTCCAGCCCAAAGAGACAATATTCTTCACTATAGGCACAACCTCAAAGTCCCTTTCAATCACGGGTTCTGTTCACAAATTTCTCCAAGCGGAGTTCATTGCTATGTAGGAAATTTCATGCCAGGCTTTGTCAATGAGAGGTATGCAATTGACGATGGTAAAGAGATCTTTCCAAAACTCTCTCAGAGTTAACTCAGAGTCAGAGGTCTCTTCAAAGCACCTCTGAAATAGAGCTTCAGTGTAGAGTTTCATGAAAGTACTGATGACCTGCTGGTCATTTTGAGAAGTATTCCAAAGAAAGGTCGCATACCAAGCAAAAAAATTTTGCGTCCAAACAGGACGTATACGAGGTTGGACTTATTCCAAAGCGGACGTATACCAAGATACTAATATATATTATATATATATATATATATATTATATATATATATATATATATATAATATATATATATATACCTATATAAAATATAAAATAAGGCAGAAGAGGAAAAAAAAAAAAAAAAAATCCACATAAAAGAAAATGAAAAAAATATTGAAGAAATCTTCGGGGATATTAGAACGAGGCTTTCTTCTCCAATTTAATTATGAAGGAAACGGTTATGCAAGGAAGAGGCCAACCTAAAGGCC
>SEYY01012135.1:122500-127500 GCA_009176605.1 Armadillidium nasatum | reverse complement strand
GTCACGTGCTAAAATGAAAGGAAAACTGTTCCGAATTAAATACAATTAAATTTTCTTTGTTGTAAAAGAATCCAGAAAGGAAATTAAGTTTTCTATAATATCAAGATTAGGGTTTCGAGGTTTGACGATATGTCATATATATATATATATATTATATATATATATATATATATATATATATATATATATATATATATATATATATATATATATATATATATATATATATATATATATATATATATATATATATATATATATATATATATATATATATATATATATATATATATATATATATATATATATATATATATATATATATATATATATATATATATATATATATATATATATATATATATATATATATATATATATATATATATATATATATATATATATATATATATATATATATATATATATATATATATATATATATATATATATATATATATATATATATATATATATATATATATATATATATATATATATATATATATATATATATATATATATATATATATATATATATATATATATATATATATATATATATATATATATATATATATATATATATATATATATATATATATATATATATATATATATATATATATATATATATTATAATTTACTATTAAACTTATGTTCTTCAATGATAAGTAATAGAGCTAAAAGTTTGATTGAACAAACACTGTTCCATTAGCATTTTGAAATCGATATTTTGCAGCAAACTTTTCCAGTGTTTCCAGATTAAGAATTGAAATACATTCAGAGACTTTATTAGCCTCGTTCGTTTCGTGTAATAACCAATTAAAAGAGAGAAGAGCAACACTTAAATGCTTAATTGGCTTCTAAATGAAAGTCTAATCCAAAACTAGGCTTAAAAAAGGAAAAAATAAAAAAAATAAAAATAAAAAAAAAAAAAAAAAAATAGAAAATAAAAAAAAGTTAAAAAAAAAAAATTGGAGTTTTTTTTTTTTCTTCTTCTTCTTTTGTTTTAACTTCAGTTTTATGCAAAATATGCGCTACGTATGAAACCTTTAAAGAGGAGCTTCCATTATCTCTCTTCTATATATATATATATATATATATATATATATATATATATATATATATATATATATATATATATATATATATATATATATATATATATATATATATATATATATATATATATATATATATATATATATATATATATATATATATATATATATATATATATATATATATATATATATATATATATATATATATATATATATATATATATATATATATATATATATATATATATATATATATATATATATATATATATATATATATATATATATATATATATATATATATATATATATATATATATATATATATATATATATATATATATATATATATATATATATATATATATATATATATATATATATATATATATATATATATATATATATATCTTGATCATCTAAAGGTTCCTATTTTAAATTAAAATTACAATTTAATTTAATAAATTATTTCAATTCGGTTTTTAAGATTTTAATAAACCTGTAAGTTTATTTTTGTCGAAATTTTTGAAAAATTAAATTCTGAAAAATATGAAAAGTCAATTTGCAAAAAAAGAGGTATTTCGTAACTCGTAATTTAAAAAGGATAAAATTCTCTCTCTCTCTCTCTCTCTCTCTCTCTCTCTCTCTCTCTCTCTCTCTCTCTCTCTCTCTCTCTCTCTCTCTCTCTCTCTCTCTCTCTCTCTCTCTCTCTCTCTCTCTCTCTCTCTCTCTCTCTCTCTCTCTCTCTCTCTCTCTCTCTCTCTCTCTCTCTCTCTCTCTCTCTCTCTCTCTCTCTATCTCTCTATCTATCTATCTATCTATCTATCTATCTATCTATCTATCTATCTATCTATCTATCTATCTATCTATCTATCTATCTATCTATCTATCTATCTATCTATCTATCTATCTATCTATCTATCTATTTCTCTTTATCTATCTCTCACTCAGGCACACACACACACACACACACACACACACACACACACACACACACACACACACATAAACGTGACCTCACTCACTTTCTTCTTCTTTATTCGAAAATATAAAATGTTTGCTTTAGTTTTCCATTTGCTTTTTTAAAATCTAATTAGGGGAAAGTCTTATTTCAATCTCAGTCAGACCTTGATAACCTTATCTTCACAACATATAAAATAGCAATAATGATAATTTAATGTATAAAATATTTCCATGAGTATATGCTAAAATTTACATCAGTTCTTCCTATCCTACAAATATATATATATATATATATATATATATATATATATATATATATATATATATATATATATATATATATATATATATATATATATATATATATATATATATATATATATATATATATATATATATATATATATATATATATATATATATATATATATATATATATATATATATATATATATATATATATATATATATATATATAATATATATATATATATATATATATATATATATATATATATATATATATATATATATATATATATATATATATATATATATATATATATACCCCGATATATATATATATATATATATATATATATATATATATATATATATATATATATAATATATATATATATATATATATATATATATATATATATATATATATATATATATATATATATATATATATATATATATATATATATATATATGTGTGTGTGTGTGTGTGTGTGTGTGTGTGTGTGTGTGTAACGAATTTAGAAAATGAGGATGGAATAGATCATTTCTAATTAGTGTTTCTTCAGGTGTGACATACCTACTATTGTTATAAAAAGATCAGGAATTTATTTTTCCGTAAATTGTAGTTGTGACAACGTCTTATAATAAAAATTAGATCTATGCTCTTTGTCGTTATGAAAGTTAAATATGAATATTTGTGAGTAATGTTTATATAACTCATATTACTGTTAACATAAATATAGGTGGCTCAAACGGTGGAGTGATTGACTAGCTTGCTTGAGGGCGCCGGTTAGATCCCACTTGCAGATTCTAGGCATATGCTACCTAGAAAAGTTCCTCTCCTAGAATATGGCAATGGAATTGGGATGTGAACTTTTTCAATAAAAAAGAAAAAAAAAAACGGTTGTGTTCCACGAAATCAATCTTGACGCTGCAGCGAGCAGAATCTTGATTTTCATGGGACGCTTCGCTGTAACAATTGTCAGCTGATCGATATAAATAAACGTGAATATAATTTAAAATCTAATTTAAACAGTCATTTAATTAATTTAAGCAATCTTTAATTTAATTAATATCAGAAAACCCATTTTTAGGAATATAAGATAAAGTATGAGTCAAGCGAAAATTTTAAAAAGACTCTACATCTTTCTACATCACGTGACATTCAATGCAATTTTGACATCGCCATTCAAACCTTGGTCCGTCCTTAATATTATCGCTATTTCTTTTTCTCTTAATCTTTCTTTGAAGGATCACAATACTTCTTTTTGAAAACAAGCTTCTATGAGGTTGAGTGTTCTGGGGTTATTTCGAAATTTGCTTCCTTTACTTAGGTGTCTTGTTCTCACTGTATGGAGTACGTTTCATACATCTGAGATGGTTCCACTCACGATGCTCTTGAAAAGGTGAAGTCTAAGTCTTTTCGTCTTATCAGTTCTTTCGCTCACACTAATTCTCTTCAATCTCTTTTTGCACGTCATATTTATGAGTAACTCTCCATACTATCGCCCATTACAATCAGATCTGCTCTTCTGAACTTTCCAGTCGCATACTTCCTTCACTAAAATAGGCTGGTGCGACACGTCTTTCTGCGCAGTTTTTTTCATTTCTCTGTCGAGGAAATTTCGAGAGGAAATGAGGAGGGTGGAATAAAGATAGTGACTTTAATCCTTCTGTCAGCATACCTTGAAAATATAAACAATTTCATATATATATATATATATATATATATATATATATATATATATATATATATATATATATATATATATATATATATATATATATATATATATATATATATATATATATAATCTGAAGTAACAGACGATTACCGCAGGATACAGCAACTGTGGGGTGGTGCGCACCAGAGCCCGCACGCGCACCGCACCGCACTGCACTTTTCCTTTGCACACCGCACCGCACCGCACCTGGTTGCTGAAATTGTGTTGCGTACCGCATCGCACCATGCACGTCCGAACCACGTCCGCACCGCACCGCACCGCGCCGCACTGTACCCGGTACGTTGGTCAACCCTAATTTGAAAAATCAATTTGTAAATACAAGAATTCAAATATACATGATATAAGGAAAGTTTGTAAATACAAAAATTTGAATGTAACATTGTTCAAAGAAATTATAATTTTGGAAACCTTCTTTGACTTTGTGAACATCAGGATTCCTGGATTACTAGATTCCTAGATTCCTGGATTACTAGAAACCTGGATTCCTAGATTACAAGACTCCTGAATTCCTAGATTCCTGGATTCCTGAATTCGTGGATTCCTATATTCCTAGATTCCTGGATTCCTGGATTCCTGGATTCCTATGTTCCTGGATTCCTGGATTCCAAGGTTCCTGGATTCCTGGATTACTGGGTACCTTGATTCTTGGATTCCTAGATTCGTGGATTCCTAGATTCCTATTCCTAGATTCGTGGATTCCTGAATTCCTGGATTCCTGCTGGGTTAGTGTTTCTTAATGATTCTACTGGTCTGCTGTCACCGGCAATCAATGTTCCATCTTTAATATTTTGATTTTCTTTACTTCTATGACTTACTAGTGAGGTGTTTATTCTCCCTTTTTTCAAAAAGTTGTTGTGGAGGTACGATTCTTCCATCATTTCAGTAGCCATACATGTAAAACTGTAGTGCTAATCCTTTTAAGCATTTCCTTCATTCTGCTGATTTATAGTTTACACCAAAATAAGGAACTTACGTCATA
>SEYY01012135.1:85000-87500 GCA_009176605.1 Armadillidium nasatum | reverse complement strand
ATTTTGAATTTATTATTAATGTATTGGCTTCGGCTGTCTATGGTCCCTATTTACAATAGTGTCAAACCCAGATTCACACCCTGGGATGAGCCTGATAACGGTGAATCTGCATTTTTTTTTTATTTAATAAAAATAAAACATGTAACATTACCGCATTATAATTATTAGCCATGCAAGCGTAATTTGTTCTCTGTAATTTGGGATACAAATGATATTATGTTAAAATCATTCTTTTTAATAAGATTCATTTTAATTTATTAATAATAGCATTTCTTATTTCATTTTAGTTAGATTCCTTAATAGCGCAAGTCGCTGTCTTTTCTGCCGCTTGACTGCTGTAATATGTCGAGCTCATCAGCCAATTAATATTCATGTCCTGTGTCTTCGTGTTTGTTTTGAACTACCTGTTCCTCTTGAAGACTGAAAGAGTGCTATTGACCACTGCGCGAACATTGTAATTTAACCAGATGAGGATATCTGCTTTCTGTGGGAAAATTCTAGAGCGCGTGTCAGTAATCATGCGTTTAAAAATTTTGAATTGTCATTCAGATGAATCGCTACTCAGTGGTACCGCGAGGAAACGTTGAGCAACGCGAGCCAGATTCGGAAAAATCTTTTTTCATCTTCATAATAATTGATATTGTTCTTTTTTTGCCGATTCTAAATTTTTTTTGTTTCTGCAGCTTTTTACATTCTTCAAATTCCTTTTTATGCTTCAACTGCAAAAGAACACTCATTCCTATAGTCGAACCCTTACTCAACAATATATATATATATATATATATATCTATATATATATATATATATATATATATATATATATATATATATATATATATATATATATATATATATATATATATATATATATATATATATATATATATATATATATATATATCATATATTCACCTATTACATAGAAGGGCATTGGGTTAATTTGAAGAAGGCAAATAATTAACTATTTGAAATTTGAATAAAATACAACAAAGTATTTCCTAAACCTACATTATAGACTCCTGCCGATCAAAAATAACAAAAAAAAATAACTAATTAGAAATTTCGAAACAGTAGAAGTGTAGAACAGAACCACCAAGCATTACAACTATAGAAACTGGTGAACTGACACAAATTTTTCGTTTTATCTGAGCCTTCGCCAAAGCGCTGACATCATTTTCAGTCCACTGTTGCCAGACCTAGAAGATGAAAAGAGGGTTGTCTTTTCCAAGCGTGTCCTGGTCCTTGGCAATTATGATATCCTGACGATAAAATCGGAAATGTTGAGTGCGGATTGCACTTATCATCGAAGTTTTATGAGTATATTGATGAGAAAACCGGGATTTTTCAGGATATCTTTCGTGTTTAAAATTTTCACAGATCAGGAGAATCCCGCACTATTCCTATATATATATATATATATATATATATATATATATATATATATATATATATATATATATATATATATATATATATATATATATATATATATATATATATATATATATATATATATATATATATATATATATATATATATATATATATATATATATATAATATATATTTTGGTGGGATAAATGGTTTTGGCCTTTTGAATTTCATGAAGATTAAGGGTCATGCCAAATTAAAGACTTACATTTCTCGATATCCTGTGATTAAATGTGTACAAGTCAAAGTAAGTTGGTGAATGCAATTAAATAAAGAGAATGTATTCCAGTTTTACAAAGTGGAGCACATGTAATATGCGGCATAACAGTTATGTTTGGGGCACACAGAGTAATGATTAAAAGACGTAAGGAGTAGGAGATGTATGGCAATGTTCTTCCCAGTGGAGTATTTATTCGACTGAAAAGTTCAAAACTTTGGTGTCCGTTGCAATGGTTACAGCATAAAAAAGAGATTTAGAGAGTAACGAAGCAATACTCCAAGCAAGAGCGAACGAAATCCTTATTATGAAAAGAGAACTGGTGACTTTAAGAAATTTTCCTGACTCCTCAAAATTATTTTATCTTAGAAGGTTGTTTTATAAGATATACAATGGTGTACTTCAAGAAAGGAGATAATGTGAAAGAGAAACACCAAGAATTTTTAGGACGGAAGAAGATTAGAATCGTAGGTTTTCATAGATGTTATAGTTGTATGGAATATTATGTCGAGTGGAAAGATAACTTAACTGAGATTTTGGAACACTGAAGACAACTTCCGAATGATTTCTATTCTCTGTTAAGAAATAATAGAAATATCAGAGATTATTTGCTTCGAGGCGAATGAGATTTTTTGCAGGTGTCTGGGAATTTTTAGAATTGAAAAAGTAATAAGGGTAGAGTCTTCAGCATAGGAGTGGATAGCTGACGAAGCTATAGGGAAGTCATTAATGAAAAATAAGAAAAGAGTTGATGATAGCACAGAATCATGAGAAACCACTGTTTGTAGATTTAATGAATAAAAATTGACCTCTATAGGAGCTGCTATATAGCGACCGGAAAGGAAATCACAG
>SEYY01012135.1:70000-72500 GCA_009176605.1 Armadillidium nasatum | reverse complement strand
TTTATTTTTTTTGGTGCTTTAGTGTTTTAGTATTTAAATGACTTTTAAATTTATGTTTTAATAATTTTTAATGTGGTTTAGGATTTCTCAATCAGCGATTCGGGAATTTTTAAGATATGTATTTTTTTAAACGTTTTATATTTTTAATCATTTCAATTTACTTTGATTTTATCATAGAGTTAGCTATTAGGAACTGAAAATATTAAGCCAGTATTTTAGATAGAATATATATATATATATATATATATATATATATATATATATATATATATATATATATATATATATATATATATATATATATATATATATATATATATATATATATATATATATATATATATATATATATATATATATTGACTTTTTACTTCGATTTTAGGATTTCAAGTAGGATATAATAACATTTCTTAATTTTTATGGAAAGAGCAATTATTCCAGATTTTATTTCCACTAGTGTGACTTAATTTTTAATTTTTATTTATTTTTTATTTTATTTTTATTTTTTTATTTTTTTTATTTATATTATTTATTTTTTTTTTTTTTTTTTTTGCATCTGTTAGAATGATAAGGTTGGTGCAGACTTTGCCTATCTATTAATTTTACCAATCTCTATGGCTTAAATTCTAATGTCAAATCCATGAAATAAAACCATTTTAAGAATCATCCTAAAAACTTTTCTTCTGTCAGAAATCAAAACATTTAGGCTTTGCACTTGCAACATTTACTCCCATGAAAGATGCTCACATAGCTACATTATCAACATTAACATGCAACATTGCAACATAACTCCTCACGAAAGAGGGTGGACATGGAACATTAGCGATTGGGGCAGTAAAAAAAATATGTAATCAAAGGCCAGGAAGAGATTAAGTCCGCTACCTATAGTGCATGCTCTAGGGACGACATAAAAACCCACTCTTGAGGATCGGGTATCAGCACTCTCGACACCTCCTCACTCCTACTCCACCCACTAGGGAGGAGAGGAGAGAAAAGGAGTATGGGGTTGAGCATATCTTTTCGTGATGCGGCTGAATCATCAAACATTGATAGGAAAGAGATTGAAAAACAGGGTATTGTAGCTGCGCTACAATCCTAGTCGGTATGGTGGTAGAAAGAGGTATGAGGGAGAGGGTGAGGATATAAATTCCTCCGGGCGGGGTTGAACACTACCTTAGAGGATAAGGAAATGGCTGAAAAAATGGGGTGCTGTTTCTACGCCACCAACCCCTACGGTGAGAGAGTAGTAGAAGGTGGGAAGGGTGATGGAGAGGGTGTGTATCCCTCCGGGTGGGATTGAACCCTCAAAATGGGGGCCAGAAAAATGACTAAAGTAGGTTGATGGGGATAGGCCATTACCCATATGGGGATGTAAAAGGAAAGATGTAAGGGGCTGAGAATACCTCTCCGAAATGTGGCTGATACCCTCAAAATGGGGCAGGAAAAATATTGAATAAAGTGGTGTACTGTGGCTACTCCACCCCATTAAGGTGGGTAGGGAGGTGTAGGAAGTAAAAGGAGGGGAAAGTGCGCTAAAAAAGGTGAAAGGTGTGGGGAGTAGAAGGAGTAGTCATGTGAGGACGTGTATTCATCTGGGTAGGGTTGAATCCTCAAAAATGGGGTCAGGAAAGTGGCTGAAAAAATGGGGTGCCTGGCTACGCCATTAACCCCTAATTGGATAGGGCAACGGAAATGGTGTAAGGGGCTTAGAATTTCTCTCCGAGATGTGGCTGAACTTTTAAAACGAAGGCTAGAAAAAAGATAGAAAAAAGTTGGGTGATGTTGCTATGTCACCATCTCCTAAAGGGAGAGAGGTGAGGTGAGTAAAATGTGGGGTTAGATGAGGGTGTTTATCCCTCCGTGTGGGGTTGAACCCTGAAAAATGGGTTAGGAAAGTGGCTAAAAAAATGAGTTGCTGTGGCTTCGCCACCACCCATAAGAGGGGGAGGGTACACTCCTCCAAGTGGGGCTCATAACCCCAAAAAGAGACCAGGAAGTAGAAAAGGTTTGCAACATTGCAGAAAAAGTCCTCACGAAAGAGCGTGAGGTCGTCCTGGTCGAGCTAGATGTGCAACTATAAATAAAAGGCCTATGGCAATTTTTTTTGTCGAAGTCGCATCCTATCCTACTGTTATAAGCTAACTATTACTGGAGTACCTACTTTGACTCTGAATAAATGTTTTATTGAACTGAAAACGTAGGGAAATTCAGTATTCGTTGTTAAAATGACTACGTTCGCTCCTTCGACTAAATCTTTTTACCTCGAATTCCGTAGTTCAATCGTGCTTTATCTCCTAACATTCTGACTAGAGACAATGTGTATCAAAAGTAGAAAAAATTTCGTTCTCATATCACTCTTGATACTTTCATTTTTCTTGGAATCATTGTAAGGATATTATTCGATGAACAAAGGGGGCCAAACGGTAAGGACTCACGTGCTTAGGGCGCCGGTTTTCCCATTCGATGAACAAGGGCCCGTGAGGGAACTTTTCAATACTCT
>SEYY01012135.1:57500-60000 GCA_009176605.1 Armadillidium nasatum | reverse complement strand
CCACCATTTAATACAACCACAAACACTCCTTACGCATCTAAGAATAATACTCCTTACAGCACTAACAATAATACTCCTTTCAATACAACACCAATTAGCGCACCAAGCACCCCATTTTCTCAGCCACCTCCTCCAGCTGGTGTTCCACCGCATTCGTCATCGACACAATTTAGGTAAGAGACCCTATATATATATATATATATATATATATATATATATATATATATATATATATATATATATATATATATATATATATATATATATATATATATATATATATATATATATATATATATATATATATATATATATATATATATATATATATATATATATTTCAGTACAAGCAATAACGGACCTAATTCGTCGTCCTCCACCTTGCCTCACAACGGGACTTATCCATCTCTCATAAGATTGTGTGCTGCACCCCCACCCCCTGTGCCTCCTCCTCCGCCGGAGAAATATTTAACTCCACCAAAGGTGTCGAAGGTAAGGTTAAGTTTAAGATACAAAATTATCTACCGTGGCTCAAACGGTAGATTGATTGACTCACGTGCTTGAGGGCGACGGTTCGATTCCCCTTGGGAATCTTAGGTATATACTACCTAGAAGCGTTCCCCTCCTCGAATAGGGCAATGACCGTGACATGTGATCTTTAAAAAAAAAAAAAAAAAAAAAATTACATGTGAAATTATTATATTTGAATCTTGGATAGACAGGAATTTTGAAATAGTTCTTGTCTTTGTGTATTTAGTGTTTATATATATATATATATATATATATATATATATATATATATATATATATATATATATATATATATATATATATATATATATATATATATATATATATATATAATACTTATATAAAAATGAATAAATTGTATGGTAATAATAATATATAATATATATATATATATATATATATATATATATATATATATATATTATATATATATATATATATATATATATATATATATATATATATATATATTATATATATATATATATATATATATATATATATATATATATATATATATATATATATATATACCGAACCTTTAAAAAAAATTAATATGGTATAGTAATAAGATATATATAAATATAGATATAATCTCAAATAAAAATTAGAAATGAAACATGACGTTGGGGGGAGTTTTGAGGTTGTTTTGGGGGGTTTTGAAGGGGTCTTAGTTTTCATTTAAAAATAGTTTCAAAAATAATTTTTACTTGAATTTTAAATTACAAGAAAGCTTTTTAATAACAAAAAAAAAAAAAAAAAAAAAAAAAATTAAGATTTATTTTTTTTTTTTTTTTTTAATTTTTCTTATGTAAAAATTAATGAAACAATAGAATTATCTTCCTTTAAAATTTCTTCTTTAATAATAGCCAATTTCTTTCTTTTGAACGTATTGTCAAATATTTCAATTCATTTAAATATATGATTAAAATCAATTTTCTTTTTAATTCTTTGAACTTTTTCATTCTTTTGATTTGAAGATTCATAAAAAAGTATAAATTACGAGCTTGATATAAAAGTAATATTTTTAATTACAATTCTATTCAAGTTCATTTTAAATACCTTTAAATTAAAAAATAAAAAATAAAAAAATAAAAAAACAAAAAACAAAAATTAACAAGAACAATGATACTTATTATAGAGGATAAATGATTTAAATAAAAAGAGTTGGAGAATGGTAGGAATTGAAAGAAAAGAAGAAAGAGAAGATTTGCCTAAGGTGAGGTTGTTGGCGTCATGGTTGCCATGGTGATTAAGATTTTCAGCTTGACATTTCACTTGTTGAAGGGGATGTTACTCTCCTAAGCTAAAATACGTCAATCTTGTGATTTATATATTATACGTTATATAAATTATCAATCTCTTTCTATTTATCCATATCTCTCTCACTCTCTCTCCATATATATAATATATATATATATATATATATATATATATATATATATATATATATATATATATATATATATATATATATATATATATATATATATATATATATATATATATATATATATATATATATATATATATATATATATATATATATATATATATATATATATATATATATATATATATATATATATATATATATATATATATATATATATATGTGTGTGTGTGTGTGTGTGTGTGTGTGATGTGATATAGTGTTCTTTGATAGCTTAGCTTCGTTTGTGATTTCGTAAATTAGTTGCCGATGGTGTGAATCTATTTGATTAAAATGCCAATTTACGAGAGAATAGACTAGGTGTGAGAGTGATCATGGGTTTACTACATACTTTTCCAACGTCAGTGGCTTAAGTATTAAGTTCCTTTCTTAGAATACCACCTTTCTAAATTTTATCTTAACCTGCTGTTTTGTCTGAGACTCTAACATTTATGGAATTTATCTCTAACGATCATAATATTGCTTATTTTAACCATTTTCATTATTTCCAACTTAAGGATGAAGTCAATCACCGTA
>SEYY01012135.1:50000-52500 GCA_009176605.1 Armadillidium nasatum | reverse complement strand
TTTTATGAGTGAAATTCTACAGCATTTCTTTCGCTCTATATTTGATGCCAAATTTATAATTGTTTTAGCGAGTTCTTCTTAATAATCTTTCTTACGATTCGTAGTTCAAGTTTTTGTGAACATTCTTAAAAATTGTATCAAATGTTCATTTCTTTATACTGTTTAAAATTCGGTGTTTATAAAGTCCTTACCTTTTTCTTTATGGTTGTTTCTCGGTTTGGTTCTGTCACCCGCAAATTTCAACTCGTCGGAGATGGTAAGTTGAGTTTCCAATTTTGTATTTCCTTTATTAATTGAGTTCGTCATTTCCTAAACATATTTACTTCCTTCATTTCATTCGTTTAAAAGCGAATTCAAGGTACGACATTTATTCATGTTATAATATATTATTTATATTTTTTTCATATTTTCTTCTTTTGTACTCGTAATTATATATATATATATTTATATATTATATATATATATTATATATATATATATATATATATATATATATATATATTATATATATATATATATATATATATATATATATATATATATATATATATATATATATATATATATATATATATATATATATATATATATTTTAGCTTACTTACTAAATATACTTTATTTTTCTCTCAAAACACAAATATTGATAAATGCAAACAATCAGAATTGAAATTTAGATTGCCAGACTTTACTAGGAACTTGTTTTCCCCATGATCATTCATTCGAGAAAACCTGAATTGAATTATCTCTTTTGATATATTTCTCTGAAAGTAGTAGGAGGTGTTCTAGGAATTACAGTTGGTTTTATATTCACAAAACAAATGCATTTTTGTTTGAATTGAAGATTTTTTTTCAGATATTTTAGAGCTGGAATATATATATATATATATATATATATATATATATATATATATATATATATATATATATATATATATATATATATATATATATATATATATATATATATATATATATATATATCAGCTATTGTAGATGGCCACTTTTCTTCTTTTAAATCTATAGATAGTGGTGTTCCTATCCCCAACTCTTTATCTCCCTTCATTAATGACCGTCTCTCTATTAATTCACCCATCCACTCCTATGGTGATGACTGTCCACACTTCATTAATCTTTTGAGATTAAAAGGAGCCCCTTTGAGCAACTGACATTTTTTTTCTCGTATTTCAAATCGGACGGAGCTCTGAAAACATGGTCGTTTTCAATGCCTCAAAAACTCAATTCCTCCATTTCTCTTTTCAACACAACCTTCCCCAGAACTATGACATCTTTGAAAACACTCGACTTATAATCTTTCTTAGAATGATCACATTATTTTCATTCTAAATAAGCTTCTAAACGTTGGGTATTCTTAGGCGCTTTCGTTCCCCAGTTGCTTGTTCTTTATAGGGATGTTGTTCCCCCCTGCATGGAGTACATCTCATGCATCTGGGGTGGTATACACATACAGCTTTTCTTGAAAATGCAGAGTCTAGGATTTTTCGTCTTATAAGCTCATTTGCTCTTGCTAACTCTTTCTAATCTCTTTTCTGCCCAGTCGAAATTTTGTGTCAGTCTCCCCTATACTATCGCTGTTGCAACGAACACATTTTTAAACGTCATGTATCGGGACATTTATGTTCTTAGCCCACCCTTGATTCTGTTGTCCCTCAACTCTGATGCAAATTATTTGACCTATGGCATTTATCTACCAGAAGATATATATATATATATATATATATATATATATATATATATATATATATATATATATATATATATATATATATATAGTATATAATATATATATATAGTATATATATATATATATATATATATTATATATATATATATATATATATATATATAATATGGAACCCTTTTTAAAATCAGTTTTTTTTCTTCCCACGTACAGTTGCAGGAATATGAATATTTTCTGCAGCGACACACCCTGCACATACGGATATGGTGCTAAGTATATATATATATATATATATATATATATATATATATATATATATATATATAATATATAAATATATATATTATATTATATTGTATAAAAATAATTGTAATTATAATAATAACAATAAAATTATAATTATTATTATTATTTTAGCACCTGTGACTATTGTTCAGAGAATAATAACAAAAATGATTTTGTGTACCAAATCAATTGTAAGAATTTAGGGACCCAAAAAAGGCCACACAGGTTTAAATTTAATAACGTATAAAAAGCGCTACACAATAGAACGTAAAGTCTCCCTTATGAGAGCAATTACATATTGCTTTGAATTCTTTTTCATGCTGGTAATATCAACTCTCTTCTAATAACAGAATTATTATTTATTAAAATGTGAATATGAATGTGAAATAAATGAATATGAATGTGAAGTTTAGATGAAATTAATTTGTGTGTAGATACATGTTGAATATTTTGAGTGAATGTTTAACAAAAATACCTTTACATACTTGATAATAAATTTTGAATTTTAAAATATTT
>SEYY01012135.1:32500-45000 GCA_009176605.1 Armadillidium nasatum | reverse complement strand
TTATCCTTCACCAAAGTTGCCATCTGGTTACTAATTAATCCACGGTTGCTACTAGCTTCCCTAAGATGACGAAGGATCCAACGTAGTATCAATTGGTTGACCCCAAATCAGAGCTATTTGCCTCGGAAAGATACATGTTTCCAATAGTGTATCTTTCTAATTGCAAGTTCCTGTTTCCTTGCTTTGTGTTTGTCCGTTCTTCAGATACTCAAGGGCAAATGAAGATTAAAAACAAAAATTAAACGGAAATCGTGCTTGGAGCGCGATATGCATACGAGTAGAGATTTGCTTCTACTATAGTTTGGATAAGAAGCGTTCGAACTGAGCATGGTGTGCACTGTAAAGTGGTTATTAGGCTTGTTGATTGTTTTCTTATTTAAATTTACCTGTCTTGTTCCCTTTAAATTACTATATACGCAATTCAACCTAATCCTAATGCCACTGTTGACCACCTAATGCTAAATTACAAGTGATTCTTAAATATTATCTTTGATATATATATATATATATATATATATATATATATATATATATATATATATATATATATATATATATATAATATATATATATATATATATATATATATATATATATATATATATATATAATATATATATATATATATATATATATATATATATATATATATATATATATATATATATATATATATATATATATATATATATATATATATATATATATATATATATATATATATATATATATATATATATATATATATATATATACATAAGAGGAAGGGCTTATAGGGCGTAACGCTATCCCTAAAATTCAAACGTTTATATATATATAATATTAAAATAATGCATAATAAAAATGTTGAAAATGACTTCTGTTTCTGTATTTTTATAGTATCATAATATTATATATATATAATATATAATATATATATATATATATATATATATATATATATATATATATATATATATATATATATATATATATATATATATATATATATATATATATATATATCCTTCCTACACATAGGTAGTAGGCACACTTTTTTTTATCTCTCACGACACAAACACTTATACATTTCACTTACTTTTTTTTAATAATATTCAACAGTGTAACGAGGCTTAGATAAATCAAGAGGGGTGGCATTCAAAATTAACTCAGCCATCCATCTCCTAATCGCTACTTGAGAGTTGTTGGCTTCCGTTGGTGGTGTTCTCTTGAACTGTCTTGTTTTTTTTTCATTAATTTCCTCATTATTCTAGGTCTTTACTTTAATATCTACTTTCTTTATTATTACATTTATTCTTCATATCTCGCTTCGTATTATTAATTAAAACTCAATTTTATGAGTGCTCTGGTAACTTCTCTGTTACACTCTTTATCCTTAATTTTCAATCAAAGGAGGTTGTTTTCAATACTGTCGTTCTATTACCTGAATCTTCGTTAAGACTTGAAAATATCTCAATCCTTCTAATCTTAATTCAGATCGCAAGAATGGCTTTCTTAAAGAGCACTCTACTGAGGATCTTCCGTTCTTCATTTCTCTTCAGCATTTCGTTGAATCTTTTGTATGGCGCTAAACATATCAAAAGCTTTCGATAGACTCTACAACAAAGCTTTTATTTCTAAAGTTTTCTTTCATTGTCTATTTTTCTATTTATGGATTACTTCAGATTTCTTTTCTATGCTTTTCTATATCAGCTGTTATAAACGGCTTTCGTTCATCCTTTAAACCTATTTATATCGGTGCTCCTTGGGATTCTGTCTTATTCCACATTTCAATATAAAAGACGTCTCCCCAACCACTTTTAACTCTTGTCAAGGGTGTGGTCATGGAACAGCTAAACCTTGATTTTTCTCCAATTTACAGTTGAGGCAAATTAAGCATATTTTTTTCATTGTCCCAAAAACTCCGTTGCTTCATCTTTCTACATAATAAAATCTTCTACGCAAGTATAGCATCTTCTTCTGAAACACACAACTCAAACCTTAGTCTGTCTTTAAAAATCTTGATGATTCTTTTTCTCGTGATCACGCGATTGTACATTTGCTCTTTCTAAACAAGCGTCAAATAGGTTAGGTACTCTTGGGTCAACTCAGAATTTCTTTAAACCACCCCAGTTTCTTGATCTTTATAAGGGTGTCGTTTGTCCATGTACGAAGCATGTTTCATTCAAACTCTTATGTGTTGGTTCCAATTACAGTCCTTCCTTCCCTTTCTTCCCTAGGCCTTCCGTCTTTTTAACTCTTTCTCTTTCACTAACTCCCTCCAGTCTTTTAAGAAAGCATACTCCTCCTTTGGACTCTTCAATCAAATACTACTCTCTCGTGACAAGTTTCTACAAAGTCTTATCGTTTCTCTGTCCAACTCTCTTACTACAGGCTTAACCGCTGTTCTCAATCGTATATTTCTCAGCTGATAAAGTCTGAAACACACTCCTAGTTTTCTTTGACTTCCACATTATCAAAAGCAGCGTATCTGGAATTATCAACCTTTAATTTAGCCCTGGCTTTTGGAATTTTCCCCAACCCTTGTGAAGTTTAATAGGCAACTGGCCTTTACCCATAGAAATGAAATATATATATATATATATATATATATATATATATATATATATATATATATATATATATATATATATATATATATATATATATATATATATCCTCTCGCGAATAGGAGGCTGTAGGCTTAAATTAAAATCACTAGAGTTGGGGGGGAGGGAGTTAGAATCAAAAAGTCACCATGATTGGATTCAATGTTTTAAAAAAAGTGCAAGTCAAATGAGGTAGGAAAAATAAAGGAAGGGAAAGTGATATAGATTTTACCACTGCGACCTATGTAAGAATGAGCATTGATTCTAGTTCAGGAGAAATATAACCGAACTACATTGTGTAGGAAGACAGATCCTTCTATTTATTCTCACAGGAAAAACTATGAAACTGAAGAGCTCAGAAGAACATTGTGTTCAAAATTTACATGGCTTAGTGAACAAAATTGGTAAATTATTTTTTTGCTTGTTCCAACTCTTTAGCTTTAAAATAAATGAATTCTAATCCAGCAAGATCTTCAGCTCCATCCATGGACTCATTTATTTACAGAAAAAACTCTTGGTTTTTATTCTGCTCCAAAACCCCTAGTTGTGACACCTAAATTATATGAAGAGTGATTTAGCATTCCGATGGGCTCAGAAGGATTGGAGAGAGTTACAGAGAGCACGAGAGTTTCTAAGACAAAAAGGTTTAGACTTCACACTTCCAGGCATATGGTCTTTATGAGTGAATTCCATTCCAGAGGTGTGACGTACATTCCAGACAGGAGTGAAAGACACAAGCAGGAAACTTGAGAGATTTGATGCAATTATGAAGACGCCTCAGAACACATATCTTCTTAGAAGCTTGCTTGATTTGAGAAACTACTTGATCCTTTCCAGAAGACTCGAGAAAAATATGCGACAAGAAATTTAAAAAAAATGAAAATTTGAGGTATGTGTTTTCGAAGATGTTGCTCTTGTGTGCGAGTTTATATCAAATGAAAAGACGAAGGGACTGAATTGTTGAGTCATTAAGATCAAGTATGTCTTCTCTTGTCTATTTAGAGATTTGAATAGATCAGAATAATAGAAACATGCTCCAAGGCCATCCTCTTAGCATCATTTACTTGCTCTTGAAGAAACGTTTTGCAAAATAAAAGGAATAATTGAGAATGGAATCCTTAGATGATATAAATTTATTCGCAGATTGTCAGGAGAGAAAAAACTTTAAGGTAAAAAATTTAAAATACTCGCAAATTAGAGACACGAAATCTGTTTCATTACGCACGCAAACACACACGCTCATAACATCCAACTTTGGCTGAGAATTGTGAATAGAAACAGTTAGAAGGAACAGATATAGGATTTGATATTGTAGCCTTAAGAAACCTGAATGTCAGTGAAGTTTGGAAGAAGAAGAAAAGCGATGTTCACTAAAGCTAAAATTGAAGATACACAAATTCCGAAAATTTCGTAACTACACCAACCCCACTATCGGAAGCATCTATCTCTTCGGTGATGGTAGGTGAGAGTGTATGAGGTGTTAATTTTGAATGCCGTTACTCTTGATTTCTCTGAATCCCCGAGATCAACATATGCAGTCATCATCAATTTTTTTAAAAAATTGAGAAAGAACGTTCAGATGTTTGTACAGTGCAAAGGAAGAATAAATGAATTCCTATTGAATAAACTTATAAAAACTATTCTGTAGAATCTTTGTGAATAAAACAGATCACTGAAACGTTCAACACTGCAACACTCGTTATATATATATATATATATATATATATATATATATATATATATATATATATATATATATATATATATATATATATATATATATATATATATATATATATATATTATATATATATATAATCCCCCTTTATCGTCAGTCTATTTATTTAATTAAATAGCAATGTTGTAAAAGTAAATTAATTAAGTAAAATTAAATACAATAACAAGTACGGGAACGAAAACAATAATAACAATCATAGTAAAATAATAATAATAATAATAATAATAATAATAATAATAATAATAATAATAATAATAATAATAATAATAATAAAAAATAATAAAAAAAATGAAAAGAGTGAAGATAATAATAATAATTATAATAACTATAATAATTATAATAATGATAATTTTAATGATAATAATAATAATAATAATAATAATAATAATAATAATAATAATAATAATAATAATAATAATAATAATAATAATAATGATAAATAATAATAAAGTTAATAATAAAAAATAGTAATAATAAAAATAATAATAATAATATTGATAAAATAATAATAATAATTATAATAATAATAATAATAATAATAATAATAATAATAATAATAATAATAATAATAATAATAATAATAATAATAATAATAATATAATAATAATAATAATAATAATAATAATAATAATAATAATAATAATAATAATAATAATAATAATAATAATAATAACCCAAATTTCTCAATTTTAAATCACTTATACAATTAGGGATTTCTGATATTTTCAAAAAGTTAAATTAGAAATTATTTTAAGAGTTGATCTAAAATAATTGGGAAATACATTTATGAAATAGCTCCATAGACGCAAATGGGCTTTCTGAAGGCGAAATCAGCTCCTCCTGAAGGCGAAATCAGCTCCTCCCCTGAGTCTTTTAAGCTAATGTATTTATTGTCATGATCCTATTAACAAATATTAACCAATGACACTGATGGCGATGAGGAAGTAAGAATACTATGATATCGCCATAATTCCAATTATCATTATGCAAAATAAGCAAGTTAAGGGGTCATATAAATATATGTGGAGGAGAATTAGGAAGAATTAGGAGGAGGAGGAGGAGGAGGAAGGAGGAGGAGGAGGAGGAGGAGGAAGAGGAGGAAGTTGATGAGGAAGAGGAGGAGGAGGAGAATAAGGAGGAGGAGGGGGAGGTTGAGGAGGAGAATAGGAGACTTGGGAGGAGGAGGAGGTTGAGGAGGAGAATAGGAGAATTAGGAGGAGGAGGAGGAGGAGGAGGAGGAGGAGGAGGAGAAGAGGAGAAGGAAGAGGAGGAGGAGGAGAATTAGGAGGAGAGAGAGAAGAGGAGAAGAAAAGGAGGAGGAGGATTAGAATAAGGAGGAGGAGGAGAAGGAAGGAAGGAGGAGGAGGAGGAGGAGAAGGAGGAGAGGAGGAGAGGGAGAATTAGGAGGAGGAGGAGGAGGAGGAGGAGGAGGAGAGGGAGAATTAGGAGGAAGAGGAGGAGTAAGAGGAAGAGGAGTTGTAGAAAGGGAAGATTAAAAGTAGAGCAAGAAAGGTAACAAGAGACAAAGTACAAAAACAATGAAAAAATAATAATCAAAATAATTACAAGAACAAGAATATGATAAATAAGAACCAAAAGGAAAAAAAATAAGAACAAAGCACAATAATAAAAGCAAGAACAAAAATAAACGAAAACGAATAAAACAAGAAAAGAACGAGAAAGAAAACAAAACAAAATTTAGAACAAGAACAAAAAACTAGAAAAAAAAGATAAAAAAGAAAATGCAGAACGAAAATATTGTAATTTATAACTTATTTCATAACAGTTCTTCAAAAGACGAAAAAAAAGAAGATTTTCAGCCTTTTTTTATCCCTTTGCATTTTTTCTCGCTTTTAATTAAACATGATGGATTATAATTATGACGAAGTAAGAATACTATGATGATGATATCGTCAACTTTCCAATTACCGTTATAGAGAGCGAAGAAGTTAAAAGGTCATTTAAAGAAGAACAAGAACAAGAACAAAAAGAAGAACAAGAACAAGAACAAGAGGAAGAACAAGAACAAGAACAAGAACTAGAGAACAAGAACTAGAACAAGAAGAAATAATAATAATAATAATAATAATAATAATGATAATAATAAGAAGAAGAAGAAGAAGAAGAAGAAGAAGAAGAAGAAGAAGAAGAAGAAGAAGAAGAAGAAGAAGAAAAATAAAAAGAAGAAGAAGAAGAAGAAGAAGAAGAAAACAAGAACAACAACAACAACAACAACAACAACAACAACAACAACAACAACAACAACAACAACAACAACAACAACAACAACAACAAACAACAAGAAAAAGAAAAAGAAAAAGAAAAAGAAAAGAACAAGAACAAGAACAAGAACAAGAACAAGAACAAGAACAAGAACAAGAAAACAAGAAGAACAACAACAACAGAACATCAACAAGAACAAGAAGAAACAAAAAATACAAAGAAAAAATAAGAATAAGAATGTATTGTGAGCTATTCCTTATTTTTGTAGCATTTCTTCTTCTATAGAATGAAAGACGAATATATATATATCAATCTTTTTTTGTGTGTCTGTTAATTAAACATAATGGATTATAATTTTCTCCTTTTGACGTCGTCGAGTCCTAATGTTAATCGTTGCTCCTCAGAGAACTTCAATTTAATTTGTCTTCAAAAAAAAACGTTTCCTCATTTTTCACTCTTTGCTCCAAGGTCTTCATTCGCAAAGTGAAAAATTAACACCTAAAACTTTTAAATCTGCAGTTTAAAAGATGAGTTAAAAATAATTTTAAATATATATTATAAAGTATATATATATATATATATATATATATATATATATATATATATATATATATATATATATATATATAATATATATATATATATATATATATATATATATATATATATATATATATATATATATATATATATATATATATATATATATATATATATATATATATATATATATATATATATATATATATATATATATATATATATATATATATATATATATATATATATATATATATATATATATATATATATATATATATATATATATATATATATATATATATATATATATATATATATATATATATATATATATATATATATATATATATATATATATATATATATATATATATATATATATATATATATATATATATTATATATATATATATATATATATATATATATATATATATATATATATATATATATATATATATATATATATATATATATATATATATATATATATATATATATATATATATATATATATATATATATATATATATATATATATATATATATATATATATATATATATATATATATATATATATATATATATATATATATATATATATATATATCACAAAGATTTACATATGTCCGACGCAGCGGTGGGCCACTTCCTTGAGAGGAAACGTCTATCAATCTTTCTATTTAGATCTTCATATACTTACCTATTATATTACAGCTTTATAGCAATATATATATATATATATATATATATATATATATATATATATATATATATATATATATATATATATATATATATATATATATATATATATATATATATATTGTGTGTGTGTCACAGGACCTAGTCAACAAACTTGTAAGACCGATAGTCATACAGAGATGAACATTTTTTGTTAAGATACATACATCCCCAAACCAGTCGTCTCAGAATTATGCGCATAGGGCGAGGTGAGCGACAGGACACGTAGCATAGTCTCTTTTTGTTATAAATCTGCTTCGTGTGTGCAGAGACAAGCTAACTTGTACTTCCGCTTGGCGTTGTGCAGGTAGCAGTGAACATGGGCTACAAGTTACATGAACAGACCGACATGATAATGTGTTACGGTGAGGCTAGGGTGAAATGGACGAGAGGCTCGTCGCATCTACGACCAATGTTATCCTAACAGAAGAGATAAACACCATAGTACCTTTGCTACAATGCATCGCAGCCTTCGTCCTCAGCATGAAGGTGTGTAAGACGTGTTGTGAGAACACCGGTGTTTGAAGATGACTTGGTCGAGAGACTTAGCGAGGCTTCGTCTTCCAGCACTCGTATACCGTGGCGCATGCTATCGGCGTAAGTCACTTGTCTATACAGAAGGTTCTGCAGGAATACAACTTACATGTGTACCACCTTCAGAAAACTCAGTCCCAGGGACCAGACGATTATGCACCTCGTATGTACTTTGTACGGTGGTTCCTTCACCGTTGTGCAAATGATGCCGCCTTCTCTACGCACTTATTATTAACAGATGAAGATACTTCTCGTGACATTTATTTTAAAAGTAGAATAGCCACGTCTGAAACTATGCGAACCTATATGCATTTGCCTATTAGACCACCAAAAATGGTTTCCCATGATGATATATATGTTAGAATTGTTGGCCGAAATTTATTGGAACCTGTAATCCTGCCAAGCAAGTTAAGTTAAGGGGAGCTACGTATCTTCAGTTCCTGCAAGCCGTAATTCCGGACCTGCTGGACAAAATACCGCTTGGGGTGTGCCTACAACTATGATTCCAGCCTTATGGCTCCATAGCACGCTTCTGTATTAATACGCGGGCACAGCTAACCGTCGACTTTGGGAAATATTAGATTGGACGTGCAGGACCTGTTGCATGGCAGGCGCGTTCACCTAACCTGTAGATCCTTGATCTTTATCTTTGGGGGCATGTCAAAGGTATAGTGTATGAAACTCCAGTTACCTCAAGAGCTCAACTGATTGCACGTATCAATGATGCGCTTCAATACATCACCTAGAATCCTTCCATGTTCGACAGAGTTGAATGACCGTTGCTGCGACAGTATCAGGCATGTAATGAGGAGCAGGACAGATTGTTTGAACACACATTGTAATGTAAACATTCCTTCCAATAAAATGTATTGTGCGCAACTGTTTCTTTTTTCATTTCCTAATCGTACAGGCGAGAACACGAATCCATGCGCATAACACCGAAAAGACCCACAGGGGAGTATTAAGTCCTTAATTAACATATAAATTTTTCCTCTGTATGACCAATCGGTCCTACAAGTTTGTCGGTGAGGTTCTGTAACACCCTGTATATATGCATTTAACATATATAAAATCTTAAGGCAAAAACGGAGGAAAGATTTAGGAATTTCTCTGGTTTTAAAAGAGCAATTGATATTATATATATATATATATATATATATATATATATATATATATATATATATATATATATATATATATATATATATATATATATATATATATATATATATATATATATATATATATATATATATATATATATATATATATATATATATATATATATATATATATATATATATATATATATATATATATATATATATATATATATATATATATATATATATATATATATATATATATATATATATATAATATATATATATATATATATATATATATATATATATATATATATATATATATATATATATATATATTATATATATATATATATATATATATATATATATATATATATATATATATATATATATATATATATATTTATTTATATATATATTTGAATATAGCAACTCGTATTCTTTATTCCTTTATTCCTTCATATGCACATGTGCGTATATTTCTATACATGTTTTGGATATGTATGCTTACATGTGTGTTGTTCAAAAGTGTACATTTCAAACCTACTATGGGAGTCTTTCTTTATATTTCCGATAATACAACATGAAAAGGCTTTACAGATTATCTTGATATTTGTGACATTTAAAAAATGCTTCACTGAAATATTTTTTACACACACATACACACAACACACACATATATATATATATACATATATATATATATATATATATATATATATATATATATATATATATATATATATATATATATATAATATATATATATATATATATATATATATATATATTATATATATTATTATATATATATATATATATATATATATATATATATATATATATATATATATAATATATATATATATAATATAATATATATATATATATATATATATATATATATACATATATATATATATATATATATATATATATATATATATATATATATTTATATATATATATATACAACTGTTATATATAATATAATATATATATATATATATATATATATATATATAATATATATATATATATATATATATATTATATATATATATATATATATATATATATATATATATATATATATATATATATATATATATATATATATATATATATATATATATATATATATATATATATATATATATATATATATATATATATATATATATATATATATATATATATATATATATATATATATATATATATATATATATATATATATATATATATATATATATATATATATATATATATATATATATATATAAAATAAAAGAAAACTCTGGGCAGAGCCCTTTTCAGGGAGGGTGCAAATCTCCCAAATCTAACGCAAAATCTCTCAGGTGAGCTCAAGAGAAGTCCTTAAAAAGAGGGAGATTAAATGCATCAGAACAAGTGACGATTTCAGAGAGTTGCCCAGAATAAAAGCGGATGGAATGGAGGCAATACAAACGGGCAACCCAGAGGTTTTCAATATTTAATACCTCTTGTGCTGCGATGGCGATGCAATGGTGGTGGAAGGCGAGAGATCAGTTCCCTAGAGCATCAGCCGTTGTAGTGCATAAAGGCAATAGAAAAGACCTTTTTATAATTACAGTAACTGGTAGTAAGAAAACAGAAAATCCTGCAACTTGAGCAGCACTCTCAGCTTATTTAAGACAGCCATGGCAACCTTTATGGTATGAGATTTCTAAGACAGTTTATATTTTGTTAGACCAAGAATGTTAATTTTGCTTACAAGTGACAGGGAAAAGTTTTCGACCCAGATAGGAAGTAAGGAAGAGTTTTTTGAGAAATACATGTGAAGAAACCAATATTTTAAAGAGCTGTGTCTCATAAGGTTAAGGAAACCCCATCTGGAAATCCCATCTAGATTGACAAGAATAAAATCGGAAAGTTGAAGACGAGATTCAGTTTTGGAAGCATAAAAGGGAGTAGAATTGAGTCACGGATATTCGAATAAACGAATGAGTGAATTAAAAAGATCAGCTGAGAAGATGGTTGATGAAATGTAAGTTAAAGGTGGAGAGAGAACAGAAATCCGAGGAATACCCCTGTTAACAGGAAAGAAGGAAAGAGGTCGCACCATCGAAAAGTGCGATATCTATCGATCTGACAGGAAACTAGACATGATGAATAAACAAAGAGAAGGAAGAGAGATGAGAGAGTAGTGACGCTGTTCATTCTGTCAAAAGCCTTGGATAGGTTAAGACACCACACAGTCCATAATGGCAGAAGACTAAATCAATGAAATAGGAAAGTAGCATGTCACCAGTAGACCATGAGCTTCCAATACAAAACTGATGATCTGATAGAAGAGAGTGAAACTCCAGATTATCTAGAAAATGAGAGTTAAGGAGAGAGTTTCAAAGATTTTAGACATAGCATGTGAGAGTTATTTGAAAATAATTGGAAGGATTAGAGAGGCTATCTTTCATCGGGGTCGGATGAACGTATGAGAGCTTCCGGCATTAAGGAAAAGTGTTAAGAGAGGGAGAGTAGAATTCAACGAGGACAATCCCAACTCTTCTTCAGGAAACGAGAGGATATCATTCGGGCCTCTTGCCTTCCCAACATTCATAGTTCTCATCATCATCTCATGCACAGACTCAAATGTAATCATATGTATGTTATCATTTGTAGAAAGGGGACACCTTAGAGCATAAGGATAATAATGAGAGATGTCAAAATCGTTCAGGATTGAATTACAAGAAAAAAAGATTGCCGAAGAGATTTGCCCATTCAGAAAGAAATTTGCAACAGATTCCGTCAGAACGAATAAATGAAGGTAAGCCAGATTTGAGGAGCTGAATGATAATTAGCGAGAAGTGTTAGAAAAAGCGAGACTCTTTCAATGCCCGATACTCATGGTCTCTCCTGAATTGCATGGGAGCAGACACCTTTGAACAGTGAAACTTGAGGTATATATATATATATATATATATATATATATATTATATATATATATATATATAATATATATATATATATATATATATATA
>SEYY01012135.1:17500-22500 GCA_009176605.1 Armadillidium nasatum | reverse complement strand
TATCACTTTATTCTGAAGCATATGGACATTATGCAGAACATTTATTGTAAAAACTCCAGCAGAAAATAAATAAGTGAGAAATTATGGAAAAGGATACAAGGTGAAGCTTTGTTTTCGGCCTAACGAACATCTCTTGGAAAGGATATTATAGGCCAATACATTGGTGTTTTCAATGTCAACTTGTTTTAAGTCTAACGGCTTCCTGTTCCTATCTTAGACCTAAAAGGCAGATGTTCACAATGTCAACTTGTTTTAGACTTAACGGCCATCTGCTCCCACCTTAGGTCTAATGCGCAAGTGTTAAACCGGTTTTTAAGCCTAAACGTAGCCTTAACAAAATTTGAAACAAATCGCATGCCAAACGGCTATATACCTCTACTGAAGACTTTGCTCTAAAGATGAAATAAAAGCTATAAGAGGAAAATTAAATAATATGCAAAATAATAATAATAATAATAATAAACATTATCTTTGATCTTTAATCTTTATTTAGGGCCGGGGACAAACTCTTCAAACTCTTAATCCCTAAGGGTGTAAACTTAATTTTAATGGAGACTGGGGTAAAAACTTTTGGTAAATGACCCTTGCAGGAGCCACCCTGGAGAGCAGGATGGGTCCCTGTCTGGGATTAGCCTATATATCCTCACCCATAGTGGACAGAATGGGGTGGTGGTAATGGTGATGGAGAGTGGGGCTGAATTTTATTTTTTTCTGCTATTTATTTATTTTTATTTATTTATTTTTAATTCTTTTAATTATTTCAATAAGTTTTTATTATTTTTATTTTTTGTTTATTTTTTATTTTTAAATTTTTTTAAATAACTTAAAAAATAATTTTTTTTAAATATTTTTAATCTTATAATTTTTTATTTTCATTTTTTAATATTATTTTATTTATTTTTAATTATTTTTAATATTTAATTATTTTAATTATTTTTATTTATTTTTGAGAGAGGGTAGAAGGGGGAGAGGGTAGGGAGTAGGGAGACGTAGGTAGAAGGTGGATTGATAGTTGGGTTGGTCCCATGATCGACGATATGGTCACCCAACTACTAACACTGTTTCTTTTAGAAATTATTTCAACAATTTAATAAGTAACCATACTCATTCATCTTTTTTCCGAATTTTTCTCTCTTAACCAAATAATATTTTCAATCATAAATCGTTTCACCAATTTCTCTTTCGAAGTATTAAAATGTTCAAGAACTTTATTAATTTTATCGGATGCTTTATTGGTAAGAAAAGCTCTATAGTTTTTTTTTTCCTACTAAAAACAAAGTTCAGAATATGCAAAAGGTATCATCTTATTTTGGGCATCATGAAATAAAAGACAATAAAAAAAGCAACAAATATGTAAGTGAAGGGCATAAAATTTTTTATAGTTTTTTATCAATTTTTCAGTTAATAATTTGATTGATTTTAAAACTAAATTGAAAAGAAATTTTACGATTATTATTACATACTAACGTAATTGATATCATATTTGAGACAGGCAAACGAGAGTGGTTTGAAAATGTAAAGAAATCTAATTTTCAAAACAGTTTAAAATTGAAGAAATTTTTAACTTAACAAATATTTACTTTCTTAAAAACCAAGTAAATTGAAAAGTAATACGCTGTAAGGTTTGTATATATATATATATATATATATATATATATATATATATATATATATATATATATATATATATATATATATATATATATATATATATATATATATATATATATATATATATATTGAAATATATTAAAATGGTAGTGTGTTAGCTTCCACACAGCTGTTGAAGAATATAGCGATTCGGATTCTGGAGTAAGATCTCATTATGCAAACACGGCAAAACGGGAAAGGGAAAATCAAAATTAATTTGGATTTCAGTGTATGTCTGTCGTTTGTGATCCATTTTTATTTTTATTTTTATTTTTATTTATTGAATTCGTTCTATTTTTTTTATCATTCGATTTACTTGTTACAAATGTTACAAGGGATTTTGCTCGCACATATATTAAAATTTTAAAATTAAATTTTTTCACTTTCAAATCCTGCTTTATATATATATATATATATATATATATATATATATATATATATATATATATATATATATATATATATATATATATATATATATATATATATATATATATATATATATATATATATATATATATATATATAATATTATATATTTAAAAAAGTTTTTAACGTTATTTTTTTTTTTTTTAAATAAAGTAATATCAAATGCTATTAATACATTATTATTATTTCAATTATTACTGCTATCATTATGTTAGTTATTATTATTAATATTATTATTATTATTATTATTATTATTATTATTATTATTATTATTATTATTATTATTATTATTATTATTATTATTATTATTATTGCATTATTATTATTATTATTATTTATTATTATTATTATTATTATTATTATTATTATTATTATTATTATTATTATTATTATTATTATTATTATTATTATTATTATTATTATTATTATTATTATTATTATTATTATTAATTATTATCTATTTATTATTATTATTTATTATTATTATTATTATTATTATTATTATTATTATTATTATTTTTATTATTTTCATCATCATCATCATCATCAATTATTACTGTTCTCCGCATTCTTATTATTTGCTACCTTCATTACTGTAATAACTATTAGCTTCCAGATATTTTGATGTTATTATTACTAGTAATTACTTTCCATTGTTATTTTTATTATTATTATTTTTAAAGAAGAATTTGTTAGGTTAAGATTATGATAAAAAAAAGTTTAAGTATCCAATAATTATTGATATTAATTTAGTATTAATTTATTGGGCTCAAAGGACAATATTCGTCCCCCAAGAAGCCCATTTCAGTTTTGTATTAATACACATAAAGTATACAATTATTTGTTTGCACAATTTTGGTAACTGGAGAAATGATTAAAGATTAAAGATATCGATATTTTTTATCGAATAATGATTAAAGATTAAAGATATCGATATTTTTATCGAATAATGATTAAAGATTAAAGTTATCGATATTTTTTATCGAATAATGATTAGAGATAAAAGATATCGATATTTTTATCGAATAATGATTAGAAATTAAAGATATCGATATTTTTAATCGAATAATGATTATAAAATCAGAATAGTTTTATATTTCCTGCTATTAATAGCTTCTACCCAAAAACAAAAACTTATAACCATAAATGTGTAATACGTGAAAATATAAAATGCTTTTTTACAATGTTTTAAATTAATTCTCGGTTATATTTTGTGAAAGGATGTGGTTCATATCGTCGTAGTTCTCAGTTCAATTTACTTTCCATTTTCTTGAATTTGTTTCCAACTGCTTCCTGTAATATAATTTGGGACTTTTGAAATAACTTTTACTTGATATTATTTAAACATATATATATATATATATATATATATATATATATATATATATATATATATATATATATATATATATATATATATATATATATATATATATATATATATATATATATATATATATATATATATATATATATATATATATATATATATATATATATATATATATATATATATATATATATATATATATATATATATATATATATATATATATATATATATATATATATATATATATATATATATATATATATATATATATATATATATATATATATATATATATATATATATATATATATATATATATATATATATATATATATATATATATATAATATATATATATATATATATATATATATATATATATATATATATATATATATATATATATATATATATATATATATATATATATATATATATAAAACTTCTGCTTTCCTGTAAATTGTATCCCTAGAATTCTAGGGAAAGGGTTTCCCAACATCTTTTGGAGTAATGAAACTCTTTTAAACGATCCAAATAACTTGAAACTCCCTTCCACAATTGTACGATTTAATGGATTTGGGTCTTTTAACTTCCACTCCTAGAAAAATCCAAAAATATTCAGATTATAAGCTATGTATATGTTGTATTTTTGTATGTTTGTGCTATGAGGGTTATGGAATTCATCTAATATACTATTTAACTGCATAGAAAAATCGTTTAAGGAGATTGAGAAAACCCATTGGAATGATGGTAGAAGTCTTGTTCAATTTAGGAAAGAAATTTATCCTCCAATGTAAGGAAAGAAAAAGCTTAAAGGGTTAATTATATAGACTCTAATTTCAAGTGTTAATTGTTTTTGTAACCCTCGTAGGGTAAAGCTATTGGGTAATTAAAAACATTATGCTTTATTACAATGTCTTAATAGGGTATTACCTGTTTTCTGTTCTTAACATAGAAATAAAACTTGTATGTAATATGAATTTTTCTTTTTTTTCTTTTTCTTTTTTCTTTTTTTTTTTTTTTTTTAGTGATTTTTTCTTCTCTTAAAATATGTATTAATTTTATTTTTATTTTTTCTAAAGTTTATGTAACGTTTCTATTTTTTTTCTATTCTTCTCTTCCAAAGGGGATCACAAAATTGGTGGGGAGGAGGTTGCTGACCCCTAAAAATTTTAATTTATGTTCTCGTTCGAAACGAAAATTAGCTGAAAAATTTACAATAATTAATTTTTTTTTTTTTTTGAGTTCTCGAAATATTTGATTTATTTTTCCAATCAGTTCCCCAAAAAAATATGTAAATAATATTCAGAAAATTCTCTTTGTAATGTATTTTCTCTACGCCCTTAAAATTTTCTCTTCATTCATTTGTAGAACAGAGTTGAGTATTTTTTTGGAGATAGTATTATATATATAATATATATATATATATATATATATATATATATATATATATATATATATATATATATATATATATATATATATATATATATATATATATATATATATATATATATATATATATATATATATATATATATATATATATATATATATATATATATATATATATATATATATATATATA
>SEYY01012135.1:10000-12500 GCA_009176605.1 Armadillidium nasatum | reverse complement strand
TGGGCAAGGCATATTTTTTCCTTTAATTTAAATATATAGTATATTACTTGGCAAATAATTCAGAGTAATAAATTTAAAGTATGCCTTTTACGAGGGAAACTTTTTCTATTACTTCTACTAATATGTATATATATATATATATATATATATATATATATATATATATATATATATATATATATATATATATATATATATATATATATATATATATATATATATATATATATATATATATATATATATATATATATATATATAGATGATTAAAAGAAAGAGAATGAAAAAGTAAGAAAAGGGTAAAAAAAAAAAAAATTCAAATTATTATGGAAAACGTATTTTCTATTCACTCAAAATTTTCGTGTTCTAAAAATTAGTTTTTTGTTTCCATTCAGTTTTTTTTATTTATTTTTTTTTTATAAATAATTTTTATATTTATTTTTATTATTATTATTATTTTTTATCAGAGGAGCAAATTTAAAAGTAATCGCATTAGGGGACTCTCTCACGCTTACACACCCCTGTTTATAATCCTCTTTTGTCAAAAGTTTTTACCTTTAATGAAATTTTTTTTTCTTTTTTTTCATTTTATTCCATATCAGTGCGAGCATTCGTTTATTCTCTGAAACATTGGAGCGTGCTTTTACCTTTGTTTGTCTTCTCAAATTTCCGTTTGAAAAGTGGGTAGGATTTAAGCTTAAGAGGAAAAAATAAAAAAAAAAAAAAAAAAAAAATCCAATATTTCTTTCATTGCAAATAAGGCTGACATGACTCATATAATTTTGTATATATATATATATATATATATATATATATATATATATATATATATATATATATATATATATATATATATATATATATATATATATATAGTTAAAATACCTGTAATAAAGGTCAGGTTCCACACAACACCCGCCGGATACGGGACGTAAATAGAAATCATTATTCAGTTCATAGATTAATATTCTATTCCAAAAGGAGTCATAAAATATCTAATTCAGTGTAATAATTCAGAAGAAGAAATGAAAATTAAGTGAATTAAGTTGATCTGTTAAGTGCCATCGATTTTTATTTAGAAATATTGAAAAATTAAGGGAAGAATCAATTCTCAAAAAAAAAGTTTTTATTTTTTGACCGATTGAGCTGAAATTTACAATATATATGGATTTTTTAAATCTAAGAACTTTCGATTTATGACGTTTTTCTGAGTCTCTTAAGGTTTAAAAGTTATTTGATCTCGCGAGCTATCCTTAAAGGAGGAGGTATGATCGATTATGTACCTAAAAACTCATCAGGGCAAAGATTATTGGAAAAGTAATTGTTATAAGGAGGTTGATGTGAATATTGTTCGACATTAATAGATTGGAGTGATTAATTTAGATTGAGTTGATGAAGAAGAAAGCACTCGTCAAAAATTTTCCTAAGAAGTGAATTCAACCCCCTTGTAAGGGGTTTAACCAAGATAAAAACGATTCACAAATACAGAAGGCGAAATGGCTGGTATCAAAAATATAAGGGGTGTCTTCGAGACCCTAACCTCTTTGAAATATATTTCTAGAGAAGGAGAGACAAACTAATTTATCAAAAGAATAAACAATAAGTAAGAAATCACTTAAATATGTAAAACAGTAAAAGGTTCAAGCTGTGCTCTCGAAAATGATATAATTATTTCAGCTAATAGATTGAGGAATTTTGTTTTCGGGAAATTTAAAATTCCATTTCACCCTTGCCTGAATTAAAGATATGAAAAAATGAAAAATATTCAGAGATCAATTACTCCATCGTCATCTCCTTAAAACAAA
This sequence comes from Armadillidium nasatum, assembly GCA_009176605.1. Lineage (NCBI taxonomy): Eukaryota > Metazoa > Arthropoda > Malacostraca > Isopoda > Armadillidiidae > Armadillidium > Armadillidium nasatum. Next base: position 10,695 of record SEYY01012135.1, on the reverse strand, counting down.
TGAAAATGGTAATGTTAAGTAAAGTCATCAGCATAAATATGAATATTGTTTGAAGTGTAAAATCAATGACAACAAAACAAAGGAAATTTCGAAAGGAAATGAACACTGAGAAACCTTAATTTTAATTTATTAAAAAGTAGGTAACTGTTTACAAATGTTACTGTAGAGAAACTAGGGAGGGTATGAGAGAAAATGCAATTGTTAAAGAGACATAAATTGACTAATTGAAGTTTTGAAATAAAGAACTCGTTCCAGACTCATATCGGAAGACTTCAAAATATTCAGGTCAATAGAAAAAGGATTAGGGTAATCATCAAATTCAGAGGACCGAGACCCCATGTATAAACGCAAATGAGACCCAGTCGACCATTCATTGGGTAGTTATATTTCCATCTTAAATATGGTTAATAGAATGAATGATTTGAAATATTAGAGATAAATATATAAATAAATAAATAAATAAAAAAAAATTGATTTCCAGATGGAATCAAAATCTCATTTAGCTGTTTCAAGCAAAATGTTAATAGAATGAATAATTTGAAATATCAGAGATAAATAATTAAATAAATAAATAAATAAATATATAAATAAATAAATAAATAATGATTTCCAGATGGAAACAAAATCTCATTTAGCTGTTTCAAGCAAAAGGGACATATGTTTGAATCATTAACAATTAATTTATGAAGAATTAA